>JAEPRC010000197.1:0-61946 GCA_016758945.1 Mucor plumbeus
CCCGAGGTATGATTGTGCATAAATAACCAAAAACAATACAAGGGTCAGCGGAAATTTTATTTCACTAGGAAAATTTCTGAAATTGACTGAAAATCGCATTACTTAAAATTTCGTTTATTTATAATTGCTTCATACGTAGACTATGAATTTATTTGAAAATTTTATTATCCTGTGAAGTGTTAAATTGCGCTTCTATAAGTAGTAGCCTCAATACATTGTATCAATTATTACTGAAGTTAGCGCATAAAATCACTTTTGTGAGACTAATAGTTGGGGTAGTGTAAAATATGATAAAGCCAAATAAAAGAACCATTTTTGGCTAATAAAGTATATGTTTAAACGGTTGCTATCTCGAGTTATAGTCCATCAAAGCTGCGTTTTTGTAAGTTTTTAATGAAGATAGCTTCATAAATAGTGTATGAGCTAGATTGGGATTTTTGCTAGAATTATTTTTCTTTCTTATATACTGTATCTGTTTTAAAATATTGCTCTTTGAGATTACTTCAAAATTGCAAGAGTTATCAACTAAAAAATAACTTTTGTGGTGATTTTTTTTGGTATTTTAAGGTACAGTCCGCATAAAACGGAGTTTGATCATTCAGTTCCCGTAATCCGAGCCTGATATGTAATAAATTTGTTCTTTGAAGGGGTTTCTGATGCAATCTTTAGGGCAACGTTGTAAAAAGTATTCTAACATACACTCTCTGACCTCCTGTATGCTCTCAGAGCACATGGATGTGCTCAAATGAGATGGTCAATAGGCTCATAAGGTCATCGATGCGCTCATATGAGAGTATCTCAGATATTGACCAAAAAGTTAATCAATGTGAAGTTAAATCAATCCACTTTTGACATACCATTAAATTGAATTTTCGATATAGCTTTACGCAACTTAATCGTACTACAGTCGAACCTCAATTTAAGGGCGCCCGTGGTTTTTTTTAAAAAGACCCTTATATCGAAGACCTCTCTTAAATCAAATTTAAAACACAGATTAGCTTCAATTTTAAGAAAGGAATGAAGACATCTTAGATAATCACACCACATCCTTAATCCATGATGGTAATGATGAAATTGACGATATGGAAGAAACAAACGACGTTATTCCTGTAAATGAAGAAAAATCCTAGCAAGTTTAGGTTATGTTACTTCAAAATTTGTTGCTACGAATAATGAGAATTTCAAAATACTTAAAGATATGGTAGATTTCTACTTGCGATATAAAAAAATCCGTAATACAATGCAAATGCAAATTAGTTACATTAAATGAGGTTTTCTCAAAAGATTAGAAAACATTTTCAGTATTTATATCCAGTAAAAAAATTTTGTATCTAAAATTGTTCTTTTTTTTTAAATTTTGGGGCCAATAATATTTTAATAAAATAAGGGACATGTGAAAAGAAAAAGTTCTCTTGAATATAAATTCGAAATAAGGGATTTTAAGCTGTAAAATTTGTCCACCAGTCTTCGGTGGATACAAAAACCTCCTTTATATTGAGGTTTCCGTTATATTGAGGGACATTATATCGAAATTTGACTGTATATCCTTTTTTGAACATAAATCAATGTTCCATAGTAGAGGGGAAATAGATACCCGATGAAGAATTAGCATTGTTAGACGCAATATCGGGTGAAAAAGTTTGGAAATTATCTAAAACCCATTTAAAACCTATTTTATAAGCGTAAAAAATGGCAATAAAAACCATATGTTGCCTAATTTCAATCCAAATGGCTTTTAACTTTACATAACAGTAAGTACACATCTAATGATTATATTTTTAGGCACATTTTTCATAGAGAAAACAAAATTTTTGTCGGTTTTTTTTTTTTTTTTTTTTTTTTTTTTTTTTTTCAAATTTAAAATTTGGGACCAGTGTATACTGGAGCAAAACCGAGAATATTCTTTTTTACACATTTTCGAGAATATTTCTACAAAAAATTGACATTATTAAAGAAACTCAATTAGATCTGGTAAAGCTCACTGAGACCTATTACAGCAATAAAAAATAACCGCTGTTTTATATAACTGATATTATTCTGAAATTCGCTACAAAAAATGTCTAAAAAGGAAAAAAAAAAAAAACGTATAATTTTTTTATACTTAATATGTTATAGAGAACTACAAACAATTAAGTTTTATTATAAGTGTTAGTGTAGCTTGATTTTTTGAAGAGATACGAGAGCTCAAAGTTTTTAATTATTAATTGATTAATAGTAAAATACAAGTAAAATCTGAAACATCAACACTGAAAACGTTATAATACCAGCTGCAAAAAATAGGATATTTTCAGACACTCGTTTTTGGATGAAAGCTGAACATCTCAAGCACATTGGCATAAAATTTTTTCTTGTGGTTATTCAGTAAAAAAAAAAAATTAAAGTAGGGATGAAGCGTGAGACCCAGCTTTCAAGGAAAAAAGCACTGAATTTTACCCATTTTTGAATAAATTTAACATTGGGGATTATAATATGACCAAGTCATATCTGTTTAGCAGTGTCTAAAGTATATCCTGAAATGCATTTAGCATGAGGTTAGCTATCAAAAAGAGGTGACGCTCCAGGTTTGAAGGTCGACAACACTAAAAATTAGAGTTTCTAATAAAATACCAGTTTTCTTTTCCTCAAGATGTCTATTAAGTGAGGCGATATTCTTTTTGTTTTGCGTACGATTATTAGCAGGTGTTCAGACTTTGCTTAGAGATGTCAATCTACAATTTTACATTTATGCAACCTCTCAAGCTCCCCTTAAAAATCCATGATGGATGCCCAAAAATGGCTTTTGTTTATTATGTTTGTGGTTGTAAAAACTCTGGTTCCCCTGGAAGCCATTTTCTTAACACCTCAGGCACACGAACAGATCCATTATCTTGTTGAAAGGTCTCCAATATAGCTATAATCACTCGTGGTACAGCAATAGCAGTTCCATTCAATGTATGACAAAATCGGGTATTTTTATCTGTCTGGTATTTAGGCCTGTAGCGAATGGATAATCTGCGAGATTGATAATCTGTACAATTAGATGTAGAAGAAATCTAGCACATATACCAGTTAGTCCGCGCGTTTCCCTTTCTTTATAATATATATTAAAATACCTCTCCCCATTTCTCTCTTCCTGGCATCCAAGCTTCCATATCATATTTTCTATAAGCACTTGCTCCCAATTCCTCAGTTGGCATATCCAAAATTCTATCAAGACAAATTAATATTGCTTTAAATAATTAATACATAAAAAACACACCTGAAGCATAGTCCCAATTCAGTAAACATATCTTCTTGTAACGCTTTAATTTCCTCCATCATATCTTCACTCTGGTCAGGTGTAGTTACTGCAAACAATTCCACTTTAGAAAACTGATGAACTCTATATAACCCTTTTGTCTCTACACCTCTTCCACCCGCTTCCGTTCTAAACGCATGACCAAATCCCGCCACTTTTTGAGGCAAATCTTGCTCATTCAAGAGTTTAGTAGCAAATTTACCAGCCAAAGGAATCTCTGCTGTCCCAGCTAAACATAATCCGGTATCTGTTGATGATTTTGTTGCAATATCGTAAATCTGAGAACTTTCTCCACGACGTGGTTGAAATCCACATCCATAAGCTAATTGCGTTCTTACGATGTCCGGAGTTAAGACGCCCATAAATCCCCTACTCGCTGCTTTATGCATTGCATATTGTATTAACGCTAACTCTAAAAATGCACCCATGCCTTGTAAATAATAGAAACTGGATCCACTTGTAATAGCAGCTTGTTCTAAATCCAGTATATTTAATTCTGTAGCTATAGTAACATGATCCTTCTTTTTTTCGGTGGTGGGTATACCAACTACCTTTATGATGCGAGCATTTTCTTCAGACCCAATAGGAGAATTTTTATGTGTATTGTTTGGGATCATGAGCCCTTGTTCAAGTAATTGTGTCTCTGTTTGGTTTAGCTGTTCTTCACACGATTTTATGTCTTGCTTTACTTGTTTTCCTTGTTGAATTAACTCTGCTCGTTGTTCTTTTACTGTGACAGCCGCTCGAGTAGCTAAAGAGAGGTCATTTCGTTTAGTTTTTAGTGAAACAAGGTTTTTGTATAAATCCAGGCGTTGTTGGTTGAGTTGTATAAATTGCTTCATGTCAATTTTGTCATAATTTCGGTTCAACATGTTTTTTTCAATTGTAGATGCATTTTCTGCTAATCGAGTAAAATCTAATTTGGGTTGAATATGGAATTCAGTCTTGATATGTTGTTTTGCTGTTGAATAACATTTCTTAGTATGATGATGCTTTGTTATAAAATGTCTCAACATAATTTTTTTTTTTTTGGTTTTGTTTTGTGCTAGGGTTAAAAAAAAATATTTTTATTCTAAATATTAGGCTTTTTGCCTTTCAAAATTAACGGTACTGAGTTTAAAGATTGCATTTACTAAAATAATGTTGTTATGTATTTATACGTTGTTTTTCTTATTTCAATAAGAGACAAAGACTAATTTAATAGGATAAATTTCATCTTAAATCCGCCATCAGTTACATTGAACTGAAACATAACAAAAAGTAGGACAAAAAGAACTAAGATTTCATTCGTTTTTATAATTATGTTTGGGCCATTTGTTTTACTACTTCACCCACCCACAGCAATTATATACCTACTCCGCCTTGGGGGTGGGGAGTTTTCAATATTATAAAAATAGGAGAAGCTGTTAAAATTGTTTCTATTCCATACCTTTTTCTCTTTTTTCCACTTTTCTATTGTTCATTTTTGCTTAAAAAATCTTGATAATTTCAAAATTTTGTATAAATTGAAATCTAAACAAGACTATTTTATATAAATTTTTAAAATCTTCAAGCGAAACATAACTTTATATTGTTTTCCTCCTTCTTTTTTCCAACAATAAATTATTATCGTTCAGTTTAAAAATAGAAATGGCAGGTTTATCTATTAATACATCAAAATTTGCAACAAAATCCATGACATTTTGCTTTTATGTTTCTGGCCATGGTAAGTTGAATAAAGATAATGATTTTTTTTTTTTTTTTTTTTTTTTTTTTTTTTAAAAAAAAAAACATGGCAACAATGGGAGATATTAAATTAATATAATAGGATGGGGTCATGCAACTCGTGCTAATCAAGTAATTATGGACATTTTGAAATTACCAGCTCATCATAAAGTTTATGTTATCTCTACAGCCACGGATTTTATTTTTCAAGGTGTTATGGAATTAGGAGCACTTTATCGACATGCAGATATTGATGCTGGTGTTGTTCAGCCACTCCCTTATACAGTCGATCGTGAACAAACTATAAGAAATTTAAAATCATTTTTATCAAGACGATCAATTATATTAGAAAATGAAGTTAGTTGGCTTAAACAAGTTAATGCAGATTGTGTTATATGTGATGCGCCATTTTTACCATGGTAAAACATCTAGTTTTATACTCTAAAAAAAAAAAAAAGAAGTGTCAACTAATTCTTTAATATTTAGTGCTGCTGCTCAAAGAGTAGGTATACCAGCTGTCATTTCCAGTAATTTTACATTTGATGAAGTTTATTATGGTCTTTGTGAAGGAGATGAATTAGACCAAGATATTCATAAAATGGTGCAACAGGTGATATCTGACTATCGCCATGCAGATTTATTGATTCGTTTACCAGGAGCGATTCGTATTCCATCTTTCGACGATACCATGGGACTTGTTCCTCACACACCCTTCAATACCAATTTTCCCGAGACAACTATAAAAGGTGTAGCAAACGGTAAAACACAACTGCCTTGTACAAGTGTCTCAAATGTTCAACACACGCATCAAAATTCCCCATTCGTACGTCGGATTATTGATGTTCCCCTTGTTTTCCGTAAATATAAACAATCTCGCCAAGACACATTGGATCAAGTGGGTATACCAAAACACATATATAACACTCACAAAATTCTCCTATTATCATTTGGTGGCCAATTACTGGGTAACGATGGTGGTTTGAAAGGAAATCCACTACCTCCTGGTTGGATATGTATTGTATGTGCTGCACCAGATTCCATTGAAATGCCACAAGGATTTTATAGAGCTGCTAAAGATGCCTATGTGCCTGATTTAACTCATGCTTGTGATGTTCTTTTGGGTAAATTAGGTTATGGCACTTGTTCTGAATGTATCGGTCATAGTACTCCGTTTGTTTATGTACCAAGACCTCAGTTTATAGAAGAACATGGATTATTGAAATTAATGTCAGATCAAGGTAGTGCTGTTGAACTATCTCGCCAAAATTTTGAAAGTGGAAATTGGGCTCCTGCTATAGAAGCTGCTTCTCATATGACTGGTACTTGTAAAGATCCTCATTTAAGAGTTCCTCATAATGGAGGAGAAATTGCTGCTTTGAGTATAGAGAGATTTGTGATTGAATGGAACTTATACTATAGTAAATTATCACTTAAAGTATCACCTATTAGCGCTTCTGGTAAAGTTACTGCTGTTCATTCAGCAACATCAGCTACCACACCACAACCAAATTCTATTTTTGTAAGTGTCGATAGATAAAGACAATTTTATTTTTATATATTCAAAACTAGTAATTCGTCACCATTATTGATACCATAAAATTTCAAATCTCTTAAATCGTCCGTTATATCCATTATCATTAAATCTCGATCATTATTCTCATTATCAATTGACTGTAATAAAATTAATTGCTGTTTTGCTGCAGGTATTTTAAGCAATTTTTGTATCATATGCTTGACATTTCTTATCGTCATTGTGCGTAAAAACTTTTTAGAAATAGATGTACATGTACAAGGTAGATCTGCTTTTTGTGTAATCAACATGAATTCATCTAGAGATACTACATTTCGTGTTGTTAATGTAATGCTGATCAATCTATCTTTGAGTGCAGTTGATGTTTGTGAGATTGATGATTGTAGATCTGGCTGGCCATGTTCTATTAATGGAGAATTAGTAAGAACTAGATCTCTTTTTTTTTTTTTTCAGTGATAAATTGCTCTTACCAGCACATAACTCATTATATCTTGGGTGAATTGCTGCGATTTCTTCATGTGTGGAACCATCTTTTGTACACGATTTGATATAATATCTTTCTAAATCGATTCTTTCTCTACTGGTCAACTAAACAAGGAAAAAAAACATTAAAACGGAGTTTTATATATATTTTATCAAGTAAACGTACAGTGTTACCATTCACATTTGATAGGTTTTTAATCCTTCCAACAATTTGTGCTGATTCCAATTCTTTTTCCATATCTATTTGGAAAGTTATAAAACGTTTATCCATTCAGAAGCTTTTTTTTTTTTTTTCTTTAGAAAATACGTACCTTTAAAGATTGGATTTTCTTTACATCTTAATTTAGTTAGATTTGATAGTTTATTTAATTCGTCTAAACTGTTCCAATTATCAATTGAATTGCGTTCGATACGGAGGAATTTTAATTTTGGAAACATCTTATTTGTTATGGTTCCAATTGTTTTAATTTGATTATCGTTCAAATACAATGTCTCCAAACTATGGGGTTAATATGTTTAATTCAAAAATTACTACGTAAAAAAAAAAAAAAAAAAAATAAAAATAAAAAAAAAGCGTACCTAGGTAGAGATTCACTGAGTTTATTGATTTCACTACTCCAATTATCAATCAAGTTGTCTTCTAAATTAAGAGACTTTAATTGCGGAAAATTCATTTGACCAAGTTGAGATAATTCATTTCCACCGAGTTGCAAATCTTGTAATTGCGGTAATGCTTTTGCAAGTAAATCAATATCTTGCCATGGGATCAATGTCTGATTTAAAGACAGCGTTGACAAGTTGAAGAATTTTAAATCTGTTTTAGGGGATGATAATCTAGATTGACTATATCAAAATAATATTTAGCATCTGTAGAATTCATTTAATTTTTTTTTTTTTTTTTTTGTGGGTATGTTTACTTCATTCTCAAGATTTTTAGTTGAGGTAGTTGTGATACTATCACAAAAACAGTATCCCAATTTGAAATCAAATTCCGAGATAAATCTAAATCTTCAATAGCTAGCAGAAAAAAAAACAGATTAATTAAACATGAATCAGCTGTTATTTTCAACAACTTACTTAATTGAGCTTCTTTGATGTTTTTGCCTGCAGCAGATGAAATCAGTTGTTCAGCCAATCCGACTACTTTCAATTTGTTCAATTGTCTAACATAAACATGTGAATTTCAACTGCTTTTCTGTGTAATTTTGTTACATATATACCTCTGTGCTTTTTGTATTTTATCAAACCCGTATGTTTCTACAATAATTTGTTTATTTCCACCAAAATATAATTCTCCAACATCTTTAGATTTATCGTAATTCTTTTCATGTATAGCTGAAATGTCTTCTTTTGTTAAATATCTTTCTTCCAACGCGTTCATGAATGTTGTACCAGTGATTACTTTGTCTGGATGAAATCGAATAAATGATCCAGAAGTTGGGTATCTAAAGAGGAGAGGTCAGCAGGGGGTATATTTGCTATTTTTTTTTTTTTTCCTCCAAGGTACCTGCAACTAAAATATTCAACATCTTGATGAGTTCCGTTATGTTTTCCTCGGTTTGGATCATCCCATTCAACACCAAGCCAATCTCCTTTTGTATTCTTGACTGTACCAACAAATCTTATAGTTGCTCGATCATTTCCAACTTGAATACGACTACCGATTTGTAAATAATTTGGTATAATTTGGGACATTTTATGTAATAAAAGAAATATATAAAAAAAAAAAAGCTTGCTTATCACCCTCCCTAAATTAACTTCGTTAAACGACGACGGGTCAAATGTGATATTCAAGGTGCGCATTTGCATGTGTATCACACACACATACACATACACATACACACATATATATACACATACATATATACATAAGCATACATATCAATTGAGAAAAATACGAGAATAAATGTAATAATATTTTGTTTATTTTTTTTTAAAAAAAAATAATAGAGATGCAAAATGGTTTGGCTTTATATAAATATTTTTATAAATCCATGATAGATTTGTTATTTAAATAAATAAAAAAAATATATAATTATGTATAGATTGGAAAAAAAAGAAGAAGAGGATAATTAGTTTTTGAAAAAGACAACATCACCATCATCTTCAACAAAACGACAACTCTTCCAGACTTTCCATAAAGCAATAGGGAAAGCAGTATTATCGCATTGATAATGTTTACCAAGAGCCTTCTTAATATGAACAGTAGCTTCTTCAGCATGATAATGAGGCATAGTAGAAAAGAAATGATGAGCAACGTGAGTATCAGAGATATGATGATGGAAATAATCAAGAAGGAAACCATAAGAACGATCAACGGTTAAAGCAGCACCACGTTGGAAATTCCAGACATTATCACGATAATGAGGCAACTTAGGATCAGTATGTTGTAAATAAGTAATTAAAACCAACCAAAAGTTAACATTCAAGTAAGGGATAACATAGTATTTGATAACAGCAACAGAACCAAAAACTTGACCACAATAAGCCAAAAGACCAACCATACCAGCAACGCCAATAGCAGAGCTAATAACATCCCAGAATTGGTTTTCCTCATAAATAGCACATTTGGGGTTGAAATGAGATGCCCAACCAGGGTACTTTTGACCAGAAACATTGGTAAAGATATAAAGGGGCCAACCAAATGTAAACATAAGGAACATGCGATACAAGACAATAAGAGGTGCTTCATCAAGAGCATCATGAGGTCCATCAGTTACAGGGTCTTGTTCACGAGCAGGCAAGCCATATTCTTTACGAGTAGTAGGAACAAAGACCTATGTTGATTAAAAAAATTTGTTAGGAAAATGTTTCAAATGTAAATACATATAACAATAGAGCGGCAGTAAAAATCAAGGTACCGCAACCCCATGCAAAAAAAAAAAAAAAATTACCTGATCTTTTGACATATGTCCAGTAGCTTTATGATGCTTTGAATGAGAGAATCTCCATGAATGATAAGGAACTAATAAAGCAGTATGAAGTACGAAACCTACGCTGTTATTGATAGTCTATAAATACAAGAAATATTAGTACCATTCGAGAACAATCTAATGATTCCGTTAAGTGTTACCTTTGAAGGACTGAATGCTTGATGGCCACATTCATGACCAATAACCCAAACACCGGTACCAACGATACCTTGAGCAATCCAATACAATGGCCAAAGAGCAATGCGAGCCCAAGTATTAGGAATTGAGTCAATGTAAGAAGCACCAACGAATAAAACAGCCATAATGACAATATCATGAAGGACATGTGTAAAAGATCTAAAGGTATCACGACGGAAACAGTGAGCTGGGATAGCATCACGGATCTCTTTGATTGTAAAGTTGGGAATTTCCCAATTTCTTTCAATGGCCTCATCAATTATAGCCTTGTTGTTGACGTCCTCTGTAGGTTTGGAGGTAACATTTCTTTGAGTTGCCATGGCAAAAAAATTAATTTAATTTATATAGAGTGGTGATGAAATTAAAAAAAAAATGGAATGCCCCTGAACAATTAAAGAAAAGAAAAAAAAGAAAAAAAAAAGAGAGAGAAAGAGGAGTGAAGATCAGTTTTTATTAGACATATTTATATGTAAATTTTTTTTTTTTTTTTTTTTTTTTTTTAGATAACGAGGTTTCTTTGATTTTGTACCATCAATAGAAAACGGTTTAACAACGTTTTTTTTTTTTTGTAAGCTAAACAGTAAATTGATGCGACCGAATTAAAAGATGATCGGTAACTTAAAAAAGGTTCAAAAAGGGGGGAAGTTCTATTGTATTTCAACACAATACTGGCCCCAATTGTTGTAGAAATCATTGATTTAACCAATGAAAAAAGTCGTATTTTTTTTTTTCGTAACTTATTTTCGTTTGGTCTGTCTTTTATTACCTCGGTTACTGGATGATGTTGCTGCATTTGTAGTAGATGTAGTAGTACTAGATGACCTTCCTGTTCTACGTCCAGCATTTTTACTCACTGGTTCAGGTGTTGCTTTACTGCTTGCTCTAGATGATTTTCTTGATGGTTTACCTAAAGAATTAGATAATTAGAAAGTGGGGTACTTCTTGAAAAAAAAAAATTTGGGGAGTACGAACCTTCTTCGGGTTCGGGAGTGTTATTAGATGTAATTGAATCAGCAACTGAGTTTGCAGGAGATGAGTCTCTTTTACTTGTACGAGTACGTTTTGTAGGTGGTAAAACAGGTGAAATGGTAGTGTCACTTTCTTCTCGGACAGATGATATGGATTGATCATCTTGTCGATGTTCTGATATTAATTGTTCATAATCATCCAATGGTAAAGAAAATTCATTTTTTATATCGCCCTTTTTCTTTTCTTGTTCTTCACGTTCTTCTTCCTCTTGCTCTTCATCTTCCTCTTCCTGTTTTGTATATTGAAATTAATGTGAGCTGATAAAAATAGACTTTTTTTTTTTTTTTTTTTTTTCAACATACTAATTCATCTAATGCAGACATGCCGTAAAAGTTTCCTAAGCGTTGCCAAATTTCTTTAATGCTACATGCAACTGGACTATTTTGATTAAATTGTCTTTGAACACTAATAATTCTAAAATGTTTATGTATGCCTAAATAATTGAGAAATGGTTGAATAGTAAATTCTTGTTTAGAGTTTTTCTTTTTTAATTCTATTACCAACTGGTTTACAACGTGAAATAGCGTTTAGCAAAGCTAATTCCATGCCTGCATCCCATTCTTTTTCACTTAAATTAGTTTCGGCTTCCATCAATGTATTTTCTACTTTAACAATATCATCTACATTATTGTTTGTATAAGGTGATTCGCTATCAGTCACTGAGTCCATTATTTTATATTATCGTTATTATGTTGTGTGTATGTACAAAAAGTTGTGGTTTCGTTATTCGCGATGCGTCCTTTCAAAAATAAACAATCATGGATACGAGAACAAACAGAAAGGAAAAAAAGTCACTCTTGGATTAACCCTTTTCAGAGATAAAATCTTGATAAAAACCGCGTTTTTTTACAATTTTTCAAAAAACAAAAACATCACTATAAATTAGAGGTTCCCATCTACATGATCCTAAAAAGCAAATTGAAGTATCTCATTTTTGTGAACCATAATAATCCCTGAAACATCAACACTCAGTTTCTTTTTTTTTTTTTTTTTTATTTGTACTTGTCCCTGAATCTGAGTCCTATTTTTTTACCAGTAATATTTTTAAAAAAAAAGAAGCAAAAAATTACAGTTTTTATTAAAATTAAAAAGGTATACTAAATTTACAATTTAAGGCTATATTGCATCCATTGATAAACATCAGACGCAGCTTCATAATCACCTATATTCACAAAAGCCTTCATAAATAATTTATAAGTTACTTGATCTGCAGCAGCTTCAGTTGGTTTTGAAAATAATTTGACAAAGGCATTTTTAGATTCAACGGGTGGTAATGTAGGTGGAGGAGATGGTTTTGATTTTAATTGTTTCAGTTGCTTGCATAGTGATGAATTGGATTCGTTTTTTATACTAATTTTTTTATAATTGGTGATTCCATGCCTTGTATATCCAGTTGCAGACTCAAATATATTCCAAATTGTTTGGCTTGACATGTTGGGGTTTGATTTTTTTAATTTATCTAATTTATGCCATTGATGCTTATTTTTAAGTATATGCATATATGACATTGATTTAGAATCCAAGTTTAAAAAGTTTTGTATTAATAGATTAAATGTCACCATATCTACAGGTTGTTGTTTGACTAATTTCTCTACTTGATCCCAATTCTTTTGTATAATCCAACCATTTAATATTGTGTTGATGGCCCGAATATCTGGTTGTTGTTGTTGCTGCTGCTGCTGCTGTAAGATTTGATTGGCTGCATCCATATTGTTGGCATTTACAAATGCTTTGATTAGAATATTGTAAGTAACTGTATCAGGTGCAAGTTGTTGATTCAGTAATCTTTGAAACACTCGCTTTACTCCAGTTAAATCCGGTTTTGGCAGTTGAGATGCATATCCATTTAAAAGTATATTATATCTAGCTAGTGTATGCAGTTCTTTGTCTTTAGATTTATTCCCATAAAATCGTTTTCTATATTGCATATCCACCCAAGCTCTTTCTAAAATTCTAATATCGTTGTTCTTGGTTGCACTAGTCATTAAAGCTAAATAAATGTGCGCAGTAGCACATCTTTTGGCTCGCACATGTTCATGTCCACCTTCTCTTACATATTTATATACCGCAAACGCATGTTGACAATCTCCACGATTTCCTAAGCCAAGTATCATACGACGAATTCCTTCCGCATCCAGATAAACATGTAGCTTGGATTCCATCATTTTGAGAGATTTAACTATAATGCCACCAGGGACAAGTGCATGCCCGTGTTTACTTTCCAAACAGAGTAAATTATTTACAATGCGCATAACCGTGTTTGGTGTAAATTTGATTTTGATATGGTCTAATAAATGAGGTTTATTTTCAGCAAATCCAGCTGCTAATGCACATTTAACAATGCGGCGATGCGTATCTACATTTTCTGCTTGTTGTAAGAGTGCTTCATAATGTAAACTACATTTTTGCCATTGACCTCGTTGTAACCAAGCCTCCATAATAGAAGCAAAACAATCCAAATCTTTACTTTTCACTTGTTGTAACCATTTAAATCCTTGGTCCAATTCTCCTCTTTGTACAAAACTCTGTGTCATTGTTGCATGCCATGTTGTATCTATTTCAATTCCATGTTGCCGCACATCTTTTAAAACTGATTTAACAAGAGCTCCATCGCTTGCAAACACCTTGATATAATTCTTGAAAAAATCAGCATCTATTGTACCGTGTTTTAGTGATTTATCATAAAGTTGCTCGGCTTGATGTGTTGGTAAACGAGATCCAAATGTCCTCAGTAAAATGGCAACCGTGCTGGATGTAGGCTCTACATCTAATTTCTGCATCCAAGATAACACACATTTCACACTACCGTAATTTTTTTTATCTAATAATTGATTCTCCAACATCAAATTACATGTCTTCGTTGTAGGTATAAACCCATTTGATTGATGGCATAAAAGATTGAAGAGGGTAAATAATTGGCAAGGTATAATTTTTGTACTGATTGATGAGTTTTCAATATATGTGGCAAGCAATGTCTCGACCGATAGAGGTGTAATTGTTGTATCGAAGGATTTGTGTAGTAACTTTTGATAACCTTGCCATAATGATTCAGTGATTTGCTGTCGAGCTTGTGGGTCCCAATCCGCCATGGAATGTTTCATTTCTTCTACTGCTTTAATTGCAATATATACATTACTCTTTTTTGCTGATGATACACATAAAGCATTAACTAAATCCTTTAAACAAATTGAGGCATTCGTTACGCTCAAATTTGGGTTACTTTTAATGTCTCGAAATACATTCAATGCTGTTGCAAAATCACCACTATCAACAATGGCTTCAAAGTATCGTTGATGAGCATTATCCTTTAATCGAAATTGACTCTTGTATTCTTTAAACAAGGCCATTACTTGCTGTGAATTTCCAATACGTCCATAAGCTGTCATGGCTGTCAAATATATATTTGGTGTAGAATGTAATTGTAATTGATTTGCTGTTTCATAAACTTGAATAATACGATTCCAAAATACAGATTTTCTAGAAGATGTTTGAGCTTGTTGAAATAAGGTAGATATAAGGTGTTCAAATTCTTTGCTAGTCATTGCATCTTTTGTTTGTTGCTGTTGGTATTGCTGCCAAAATTTCAAAGCATTTAATTTTGGTGCTGTTGTTGTTGTACTGGATTTTTTGACAGGGACCTGTTCTAATATATTTGTTGATGTTATCGCAGTAGCCGCAGATGTATTGTAGGCTCGATAAATAATGGGCCATTTAGTAGGTGGTATAGAGTGAGGGGTTGTTGTGTTATTATTGCCCTGAGTTGTAGAAGTTGATCGAAAATATAAAGGCCAGGGTTTTTTACTAGTAATTATTCGTCGTCGACCAAGTGAACGTATAGGCTCTCTTAATTGAACAGACATAATATTTCCTCTTTCAATGGATTTGCATATATATCGTTTTTTTTTTTTTTTTTTTTCTATTAACAAAAAAAAAAGAGCCAAGATATTAGAATCAAGTTAAATGTAAGGTTTGACTAAAAGAAGAAAGATTTTTTCATTCTCTTTCTTTGATACAACCCCCCCTCCTCTCTCTCTGTTCTACCTTTCAAACCCATTTGGCCTTGCTTTTTTTTTCTGGACCAGCAACCCGTTAGCTGTACCCCCACTTTTTTCAAGATTGATGTCCGGGAAAGAACAGCATGGCAGATTCTGCGAAAATTTGATAACCCAATGACATCACGAGAAACAAGAAGCAAAATTCGCTATACCCAGGTGTTAAATGAAATATTTCAAGCAAATTTGTTCATTTAAACATAAAATAAAAAATTCACGTTTGTATTTTATATATTAATAACTTTTTTTATAAAACAAAATATAGAATTAGCATCTATTTTGCAAATGTAAAAACTTTTTGAAATCGAAGCAATGTTTACGGTGTTTGAATTTCTAGTAGCTTGATTTTTCGAGATGTTACTGTAATTTTAATAACTCCAATTTTGAAACAGAAAAAAATGCATACATATGTTCTATACAATAAGATACTTGAAAATAAAAAATTAAACTAAAATATCGTATATTTTGCACGGAAAACAATCTTTTAAAGTTGCAATATAACAAAAACTGAACTCTAATTCATCATCAAAGTCTAAAATTTTATTCTAGTGATGCTTTTCTTCTTGAGCAATGATGCTTTCTACAGCTTCTTCAACATTTTCACAAACAATATCAGCAGGGAAATCAGGTGAATTACCCTTACCAGTGAAAACACCAGTACGAACAAGTACACTGGTCCAGCCATACCCATTAGCACCTTGAATATCAGCAGCAGGATTATCTCCAACGGCATAAACTCTTCTATTACGTTGAGTAGATTGGGGTTGAATTGATTCAAGTACTTGCTCTGCAAATTGATATGTTGCTCCATGAGGTTTACCAAAAGATGTAGATTTTAATTCATTTCCAGTCAAAGTCTTGTATAAACTATCAAGTGCAATTTTGAATGCTCCTTGACCTAATCTAGGTGCAGGAAAATCAGTGCTCCAAATTAAATCATTCTGTTTTTTTTTCAAAAAAAAAAAGAAAAGTGTTAGATTTACTTTAGTAATGAATGCGATAAGTTTACATTGGACCAGTAAAGTGGGACATCTTGGATTGTGTAATCAAATTTTCTGGTACCCATGATACCGTCTTGAGAACATAATGCATCAAGCATGATCTGAAGATCTCTTCCCCCTAAAAAATACAATTATAAATTAAGTTGGATTGTAAAATATATAGCAGATGATTTACTACTTACAGTCATAAGTATCATGAAATACCATGACAGCATGAATTGGTAAATTAGAGAACTCAAGAGGTGTCTATAAATGTATGCAATTATTAAACAAACATTATTAATCGCAAATCTAAACAAAACTCACATTGCTGGTTAACATGGATAAATCAGATGTAGGTGTCGAATGAGGCCAAGATGAGCTGTTCCAATGCATGATATCATGAGGTGTTACTGCCTCTTTAAAACCATATCTAACAAAAAAGTAATTAGATTGATGGTATTTGCAATGTAGATAGGAAGTTACTTTACTTTTTAGCGACATCGTAACAGTTACGGCCTTTACCACCAACGATTAAAACTCTCTTGTCGTTGTATTTGATTGCCAAATTTTGCATAGGAGAATGAGATAAAACAACTTGTTTTGGATCAATCTAAATGTATTTTATGAGTGTGTGCACTCCTCCATAATTCTTCGTAGTATCGTATACAATACCTTGACACCAACCAATTCACTGATTTGTCTTGCTTTTTCTTCTTCAGTGACACCACCACCATTTGTCAACAAAACAAAAGGAATGTTTCTTTTTATGTTTGATTAGAATTCTTGAAATTATACATATATATTGATATACGGCTAATATACCTATTGTGATTATTTTCACCATTCAATAATTTCAAAGCACTAAACAAATACAACTAAAGAGTTAAATTCTATGATAAAATGAATTTGGAAATTCTTCTTACCGAGTGGCCTCAGGAATACGGCGTTTACCCTTTTTTTTTTTTTTTTTTGTAGTTAAATTTCACATATACATACAATAAAAAAAAAAGCTGCTGGGCTTTACCTTTATCAAAACACCATCAATATCAAAAGCAAATGCATAATTTGGTTTTTGGATCGTGGAAATACATCTAGAAACTCCATCATATGCTGTTGGCTTTCTATATAATGTGAAGGCTCTATTCAAAATACTGGTCATTTTGAATATGTACGGTATATAAAAAAAAATGAAAATAAAACCAAGGAGTGGCAAAACAAATTGAAAGCTTATTCAACTGTGCGGTTATTGAATCATGATGGGCCCATCACCACCGATCGATTTTTTCTTTTGGCTATAAAGTTATTTAAAAATGTAATTGCTATTGTCTTTTACATGAAATCAATAGTATTTTTAGGCACTAGACAATTATTTCAACAAAGTATGTGTATAACGTGCAGTGTTTGACATACGGCAAATAAAGCAATTTTCTAATTAAAACAATTCATTTTTGAAGTTGCGGTACTTACCGTTGGCCAACTTCTCAAAGCAGTGAGGGGGAACGGTTTTAGCCAGTATAAATACCGCTATTTAGGGTAAATGAAATGTCTAAAAATTCATAATTCGGATTTTAATCTATATAACGAGACTCAGTAGTATAATTACCTGTGAACCAATTGAGTTTAGGTTTTTAGCTACTTAAAAAGTACACAGTGTACTGTGCTGTACTTGCTCCTAAAAACGTTTTATTATGTCTTATGAAAGACTTACAGGCAGGTAAAATTTACTGCTCTTTTCTGAAAAAGAGGTCTAACTTTCTATCCCTGCTCAACTTTTTTTTTTTTTTTTTCATTAAACAACACCAAGATAAAATTCTATGTTAATATACCTGAGATACTCAACTTAAATTCAAAAAACAAGTATATCTAGATAAGCCTTATCTTGTTTTTATTGTACAGTTAAAGAACTAATTAATTACACATTCTTTTTGATTGTATTAAGTATATTATCGCAAATCCGATCACTATAGGACATATTGTATAATTAAAAATTTCCCATGCATTATTATTTTTTACTCTCAAACAAAATAATAAAATTCTTTTTGTGCTGAATAGCAACTGCTAATTACAATACTGGTGATGCGTTAAAGACTACTTTGTTAGCTCTTTTAGTTTAGTGAATTTTCACACATTGTAGATTTCAGCTGTATTTAATGTTAAAATTTATTCTAGTTTATATAAATTTACCAAACTTGATCAAATTTTTGAACATTTTTTTAACATACTTTTTTATTTTATTCTTATTTCAAATTGTTAGATATATATTTGCTGCATTCCTCTTAAAGTTTTAATAGAAAATTTAGACAAATTGAGAAATATTCAACCATACAGTATACCTGCTAAGAAATTTTATACTGACAATGTAAGCATGCATGTACTGTTTATTCTCCCAATAAGCAGAAATATTTGGCTATTGTAGGGATATATGCTGTACATGATGCTATGAACAACTTTTCTGCATTCAGTTTTTGGTTCGATTTGCAGGTATATTTACAGAAAAAGTATAGTAATATATAGCGGAATATTTGAACATCAAATTTAAGTAAAGTACAAAGAAACGCTTTTTTTAAAGAACATCAATGTGCTTGTAGTCACCTCAAATATGAAGCTTCAAAATTTCCATATATATTTCCAAATATTTGACGTACCTAATGATGCTCCATACCAAAAAAGTTTCTAACTAAGCAAGCAAAGGGAATTTATATTTGAAAATACTATTTTCTAACTTTTAATTAATCGACTTTTCAGTCAATGTCTGAAATAACCATTAAAGACTTGCCGAGCTTTAGACCAGCTTGGTCAAAACTCATGATGACGAGTCGAACCTTGTACTACACGAGCTCGAGCCGAGTTTTCAAAAAAGCTCGTACGAAAGATACAAACTTTGTGTTATTTACGTTTTATGACAATTAGTAAATGTTAAATGATATAATATTACTAAACATCATTATAATCTTGCCTTACTTTAGACATTTGTCACTTGACAGAAAAAATAAAGCACTACTGCCACATTTGAGCTTTTTGAAAAGAAGTCAAAAGCTCGTTTTCCTCAAACGATCTTTAGTTACACACAAGAAAAGCTCGTATGGGGTGAACGAGCTTTTTTTTTTAAGCTCGTTTAATTTCAACGAACCTCGAAAAAAGCTCGGTAGGGTAAAACAGGCTCGGCTCGTTTTATATGCCTAGTCTGAGATGCTATCATTTATAAGCGCATCGATGACCTTATAAGCCTATTGGCGGTCTCACTTAAGCACATCCATGTGCTCTGATGAGATTATCCAGGAGGTCAGAGTGCATATGTTAGAATACTTTCTACAATGTTGTCTTAAAGACTGTACCAAAAAAAACCTTTTCGAAGAATAGATTTATTACATATTGACCTCGAATAAGGGGACCTAAATAATCAAACTCCGTTTATACGGACTGTATCTGAAAATACCGAGAAAATCGCCATACGATCTACTTTTCGGTTAATAACTCTTGCAATTTTAAAGCAATCTCAAAGAGTAATATCTCAAAACAGATATATAAAGAAGAAAAATTAATCTAGCAAATACCCCAGTTAAGGTTGTACACTATTTATAAAGCTATTTCCATTAAAAGCATACAGAAACACAACTTCAATTGACTATAACTCGAGATAGCAACCGTTTAAGCACATACTTTATAAGCCAAAAATGATTCTTTCATTTAGTTGTATTATATTTTACCATAAAACATATCTCGAAAAAATCATGAATTTTTCCTTGTATACCCCCGTCCAAAATTAGACTTTTTCAAAGAGAGCTAATAACTCTGTGAAAAATAGCGCTAAATTGACAAATAATGCATCAAATAATAGGTATTTTTTTGCTTTATTTGCATGTAGCATTAACTTTAAAATCTTGTTATTTAAGTGTTTTTAAAATTACAAAAAACTGATTTTTATGATTTTGCTTTTTTTGCAAAATTTCTGGTGATAAAAATTTTTATTAAATAAATGATTAGATGCAAAATTAAATTTCATATAGAGTTTGCTTAACACAGCAAGCTAAATTACTATATACTTTCGATGTCAATTTTGCATTTTAAAAATTTAGGAATGTTTCTATCAATTTTTTCACTGTTGTATTCCATGTCACCTTCTACAAATCTACATCCTAACCTGATAGCCAAGATACTATGATTGTGGCTTGGGCAAATCCATAGTATAACCAATACTTCAGAAAGAAGTATCAACTACGGATATTCTACTTTTCCATGCGGCTCAGTAGCACAATTAACTCATGTCAAACTCAATATTAATAGGCGGCGCTATTAATATAATTAGATCTCCAGGCACGGACCTTCCATCAACAAATTAAACAAGAACAAGACAAATACTAAACTTGAAACATGTCAACTAGGAAAAGCACTCAACATATTGTTTTCCTGATTTGTTAAATCAATATGGATAAATACTTATCATATTGATCTATTGGTTCTATAGTTATATTCTCAGTAGTAAATAATGAACTGATATAAAAGACCCATACTTTTATATCTTAATAAACGTCAGACTTCTTTTAGTTTTTATATACAGTTGGAAAAGCTGATACATTATTGTCTTTTTAAAATTGTATTTTATTTATAAACTTTAAGGATAATTCATTCACCATCAAAAAGTTTTTATTTTAAATTACCGCCAAGCCCAAGATGTATGAAAATTCTAAAAAAATTCGTCGAAATTGTTATTTTTTGCAATGCAATGGTATGTAGGAGGTGTTTAAGTAAGGAAATATAGTAGTCTCGAATGAAACCACTCATTGTAGTTTGAAACCAGTTAGTAAAATATTTTTTTAATTTAAATATTTGTGTTATGTCAATATATTATATTATAGGTCTCATATCTCACATCCAACATGGCCTCAATTTATAATCGGTGTTGTTATAGTATACCAATGCATCTGTGCTGATATACATCATATTCTCGGACTAGTAAAATCCTCGTAAACTTATAATGAGCGTGTATAAATACATCTAAAGGTTGCTATTGTATTTGCATATATACTGTAATGTACCTGAAATTGTAGTTTAGATATGGCAATTACATTATGGGAAAAAACGCGAAAATAGCGATTTTAAAATTTGCAATTATTTCTTTCTTTACATAATAATAATAAGATTGTTATAAATTTATACCTTTCCAATAACATCTTCACATAAAATAGTATCTGCAGCGATTGCCGTAGTAGTTTTTTCAGAAACGTTGTAGTTTATATCTCATTTTACATCTTTTTTCCCGTGGTGTTAACTATGCTTTAACATATTGAGCATATGCGTCATAGTGACATTGTAAATGGTTAACCTGATAATTTAGACCTAAGACAAAAGATAAAAGATAAAAGATAGAAAATAAAGAATATTAATAGTTAAGCGTTTCCAAGAGCAACTAAAGACTTTAGACTGATCACCCATATCTGAATTTTATTACATTAACATAAGTGAGGGTTGACTCTAAATTTTAGTATAAAAACACCGTTCTAGACTGGTGTGTAAGCAATCCTTAAGTCAAATATAAATAGCAGTAGACATTCAATTCCCCATCTCGTTTTTTATATATAATAAATTCTTGCAAATTCTCATATACTTCTACATCTCTATTAAGCAGTCGGGACTACTAATGTTTCATCCATTCTCAATTTTTTCTTTCAAATAACTTTTTTATTATAAAACAATGTCCAAAGCATTCGAAATTAACATAAAAAAACTGCAAGCTCCAACAGGATCCAAACAAGACGTAAAAAAAAATGAAACTCGGAGCTATATTTTATTTAAAACAGTTTGGATTTAATCAATATGACATTTCTACTATGAATGGTATAAAGCGTCCTACGGTTCAAAGTATCATATCCAGAGTAAACTAAACTAGTACAAATTTAACAGGCAGAAGTACTGGGAGACCATCTGCCTTTGATGACTATATACAACGTCATTTGGAACGAACAACAAGGAGAGATCCCTTCCAGATGTTAGAGATCATTAGGGGGAACTCTGGATGATGGGGAAAAATGTAAGCCGCTCGACAACAAGATAATGGGTTAACAAGTTGGGCTTTAGATATTATACACCTGCTGTTAAACCCAAAATAAATGAGGAGCACAAAAAAAAATAGATTAGAATCGGCACATCTTTATAAGAATTGGTCTAGTGAGCAATGAAAACAAGTAATTTTGTCTGATAAGTCAAAATTTCGCGTTTCAGGTAATGATAAAACGCCATTATTAGTTTTGAGAAAAGAAAGTAAAAGATATGAAGGCTGCCATACATTACGTTCATTAAAGTTTCGTGGCTGTAGTTTGATGGTTTGACCTTGTTTTGGGCTGGGGGTTTGGGACCTTTGGTTTTTACTGATGGTAATATGAATCAAGAATCATATATTTGACTTATTTTTGCCGTATTATATTCCATGGGTTCTGGAATTATATAAAAACAAAAACAAGACGTTTACCATTCAGGAAGATAATGCAAAGTGGTGGAAGAGATCACATTCAATAAATGTTATGGAAAAATGACCAGCCCAAAGTCCTGATCCCAACCCCATTGAGTGTTGTGTCAACCATATTTACACCGCCTTCGTTCTACAATATTAACGCTGCTAAACCTAAATATGTACATTTGAAGTAACACTAAAACTCTAATTTAACATGTCCATAAATAGTATATTTTACTGACACGGCGTAAATTCATATATGTTATACCTTATACCTATAAACAGTGGTTTTTATTCAGCTATATCTGTCTGTTTCTTTCTGTTGTAATACCATATTATATTCCAGACTTTTTCTCATATTTATAATCATGAATTAATGGACAATTTTTACATTACTAAAAAAGGGCAACGTTAACAGTATTAATAATTATAATTCTCATAGCATCTATACTGCCACGCAATATCGCAACATGGCATTTGCTTTGATTGGATTATTGATGAATAATCCCCAAGGTATATCTGGATAATTATTCTCATGATACAATTTAGGGAATTATACTGGTGTGGTCCCTGAGATAACCATAATAATTAGAACATATAAAGCAACCACATTTTATTATCTATTTTGATTTTTTATAAAAGCTGAGAAACTGATCAATCTACTCTTTGCTTGGGAGAGCATTGATGTTGAGTTCACTGCCAAGTTAATAGAAAGTATGCCCAGAAGATGTCAGGCAGTTATAGATAGCAAGGGAGACGTAACAAAATATTAGTTTTGTTATTCATTTTTATTTGGATGAAACATTAGTAATCCAGAATGTATACAGTATATTCACAACATTTTTTTACGTGAACCATCAAGTCAAGCTCATCTCAAAACAAACAATTTACTTTTGGTGTACCAAATGAGGTACCTCGGCAACAACACCAAGAACAAGAAGATAACTCTAATGGAAGACATGTATGAACCTATAACAGTAACGCCAATCGACGAAGAAGAAGATGAAGTCAACTCCTCTTTTTCCGCATCATATGTTAGAGCTCCAACAAAACTGTCTATGTTGATGGACCTGCCCAAGTTCGAGATCCTAAGTGATGACATGAAATACACTTCGGGCGTATTTGAAACTTTCAATCAATATTTTAAGGCCTTTGAAAGAACATTCCGCATACAGAATGTTGAGCTGGCCCACAACTGGAAATATAATTTGGCCAATGTAGTAGGAATAAATCATGTCGATTGGTATGCTGATACCATTGAAGCTTCAACCAGTAGCCTGGAAGTACAAACACAAAATTTTCCTTTTTTATCTATAAATAATAAGCGTATCCACAATCATGAATGAAAATTCAAAAATAATAATTTGATTAACAACAAACAACAATCAACCAAAAATTGTTTTTACTGCGATAAACCCTATAGTAAAGAGTATCTTTGTTCAGAATTCTCAGAACATAAGCAGTCTTCTCAAGACCAAAAAGCAGCAGCTTAAGTAAGAAATTTGAAAATTGACAATTATAAAAGTCAATAGACTAATTTTGCAAATAAAAATAGCAATGATCGTGAATGATGATGATGAAGCAATTGATAATGCTATTGCTATTAGTGAAGACAACAATTGTAAGTGTCGAAGTATTAAATAAGATTACAATAACTTGATAACTAATAATTCTTTCTTCTCTTTGTATACCCCACTTTTAATAGAAAATACTAGAGGAACAGAGCTTGTTGATACTAGTAGTGAATTATTCGTTATAAGTTATAAGACATTTATTCTATTAAATAGAATCTCTTTTGTTACAAATAATAATAATGCCATCTAAAGACTTGCTGGAAAAAACAATACAATAAACAGAATAGGTCTTACAGAACTAATTGAAATAAAATATAATGGTAGAATATCGACTCACACATTTGAAATCATTGAATTTGATGACAATAATGATCAAACCGGTGTAATCCTAGGTTATAACATTTTACCTAAACTTGGGTTGCACTAACGGGTGTAGCACATAATTTTAATGATACTGTAATATTTGATAATTCGGTCAATGGTGAAGCAATTCCTAATAATTTACCTGCTGGTTCTATTGAAGAACATAGGCATTTTATGAAAAAAATAAAACCATTGCTTGATAAAAATCAATCCATTCCCAAACACAGTTATTGCACTGTACCAGAATCAGTTATACATCTAAATACTAGATAAAAGAACAAGCGGCTTGTCCAGCCTGGTTGGGTGTGATGTTGTATTTGCATATATAATGTCGGTATCTATATCGAATACTATTAAATTACTTGTAATCTTTTTGTTAAACTATTGCTTTAGTGATATCAATCAAATTTATTCCTTTTAATCATCAACTTATTAATAAAATAAATATATAAAATCTTCATTATGAATATATACATTTTTTAAAACATAGAATAAACTTAAATAATTCCAAGATTATTTTCATCAATATATGTTTTAACATACTTTTTTTCATTAAAACTATTAATCGTTAACCAACTATTATCACTTTCAGGACAATCCTTCCATTTAACAAAGAATTTATATGATGCATTATTTTCTAATTTATGATCAACAATTTCTTCGATTTCATGAAATTTATAAGTCTTTTGTTCTCTTTTATATTTTTCTTTTTTTTTTTTTTTTTTTTTTTTTAGATTCTTGTTAGTCTTTAGTGCAGTAAATCATCACCACTATTGGAATTATTAGTTTTAACATTCGAATATTTATCTATTAACATTGGAGATGCTGTAATAGTTATATTATTTATAAAACTATTTTGCAATTCCATCATTATACCTGATTTTACTTTGTTTTGTTTATAATTACGAACTATTATATCGAGTAAAATTTTTCTACAGGAAACTAAAAATTGTTATTTTCCCATAATTTACGATGTGGTAATACTGGTACATTAAATAATTCTGTGAATTTTTGTGTATTTTTTAACAAACAAGCAGTTTTGAACTATAAGTAATAAAATTTTATATGATTCATTTTTGTTACAGATTTATTATTATTAGACCAATAAAATTTATTTCCTATTACTGAGAACTGATTTTCAATTTTACTTTTAAAACTTCCAAATGCTTTATTAAAAAGATCTTCAGAAATTGATATATTTTCACCAGGATTTTTTCTTATAGGATAAACAAAGTTATTATAACTAAAAGTGTAACCTTTTTCAGTTGAATTATCTATAAATTAATTTAAAAATAATGTATAACCACCATCAATTGAAGCTGTATCTTTATTATTTATCTTATTATATAATTTGATATTTAGAAACATAGACCCGATCAGAACTATCAGAACAGAAATTACTTTTAGAAATAAATAGTATCATATCATTCATATCAGAAGTAAATTGAGTTCTTCATCCATTTTTTTAAATTTATATGAGCATGATCATCTATGCTTAATTTCAGCATCTGTATAATTAATTCTGGAATGATGGCCATCAAGAATTAAAGTTATATGTTTAAACAATTCCGGATTCAATTTACGTGCTGATAAAATCCTTAATCTAATATTTGAAAACATATTATTTAAAGAATCATTTACTATCTTATTTAATCTTTTATAATTTTCTTCATTCATCCAAAAATTTTATAAAAATAATGAAATGTGCTTAGTGGTATATATTTATCAACATCTTCTTTTCCTGCAATACCTGAAACTAAATGATATAATAAAAAAACCCTTTTTCTATTTCAAAGTATGGTCCTGGGTATTCTTTATTGGTATATAACACAATTAAAAAGTAAAAGACAGCAATATTTTCCATTTTATCTACTAATTTTTTCTTAATAATATCTATATAATTTATATATTTTATTTTAGTTAGTTCTGTGTTCTGTGCTTATATTGAGGATTGGTTTTTGGCCAGTTATAGTTTAAAAAATTCCAATAATTAACGACAATTAAATTTGCCTCATCAATAATTAGTTGATCAATATTTATTTCATACGCTTTTTTTTGTTATAAACGAAAATATACTTTTATTTATTTCGTATAATTTGAAAATATTATTTGAAAATCTAAGTCAAATGACTAAGATATTTAACATATTTATGATTATTAAAAATAAAATAAACAGAATTATTTTATGATAAATTAATAAATAAATGGATTTAATTGAGTAATCTAATGTTATATTATATTTTATAAACGATTTATAATAAATTTACTATACTACTAACAAGTATACTATTACGATTGGTTTCTTATTATAGAAATTACTACTAGCGTTACATCGTCAACGTACCTGAAATTGTAGTTTAAATATGGCAATGAACTATGCTTTAACTTATTGAGCATATGCGTCATATATTAACATTGTAAATAATTAACCTGATAATTACATAAGCTAAGTTTTGATAATCTAGACCTAAGACAAAAGATAAAAGATAAAAGATAAAAGATAAAAAATAAAGAGTATTAATAATTAAGCGTTTCCAAGAGCAACTAAAGACTTTAGACTGATCACCCATATTTGAATTTAATTAAATTAACATAAGTGAGGGTTGACTCTAAATTTTAGTACAAGAACTCAAGAACACCGTTCTAGACTGGTGTGTAAGCAATCCTTAAGTCAAATATAAATAGCAGTAGACATTCACCCTTCATTCAATTCCCCATCTCGTTTTTTATATATAATAAATTCTTGCAAATTCTCACATACTTCTGCGTCTCTATTATATAATATACTTACAATAGGTGTGTTGTTAATTAAAGTGTAATGTTTTGGCAAAATTATTTTTACAGATTCTTTCAACATTGACATATCAAAAGTTATCCAGATACAGAAGCTCAAGGATGATTATTAGAATTCAACTTGAGATGTCATTTAGTATCCCACACTTAAATGTCTTAATTTAACCACTAGGATTAATAGCTCTAATTCACCAAACTCGAAAACGTTTGGCATTAATAAAACATAGTTAATTTCACAGCTTGTTCGAATAATACAATCACCTATATTCCCCAACTCTATAAACTCCATCGTTATGATTTGGGAACAAATCATATTAAATACCCCATCATTTTCCATTTAGTTAGATGTATTAAAATATTCAATTAGCCATTTAGAAAACATATAAACATGAAGCATAAATGAATTAATAAAATGTTTCTTTTAATATAACTAATATAACAGACATTTTAAACAAATTTAAATAAAGTACAAGAAACAAATGACCTTTTTAAATATCATCAATGTGCTTGTGACAAAATCAAATTTGAGGCTTTAAAATTTTCAAAACCCTGAATAGGCAT
This sequence comes from Mucor plumbeus, assembly GCA_016758945.1. Taxonomy (NCBI): domain Eukaryota; kingdom Fungi; phylum Mucoromycota; class Mucoromycetes; order Mucorales; family Mucoraceae; genus Mucor; species Mucor plumbeus. The sequence continues at coordinate 27,909 of JAEPRC010000197.1, forward strand.
ATTATTCCAAATATTCAACTTACATAATTGTGTTTTTTTCATATTAAAAAAGCTTGTAGTAATTAATCAAGTAGAAGGATTTTGTAGTTAAAAATACTATGTTCTGGCTTATCATCAATTAAATCTTCAATCAACATCTAAGATACTTTTATATGAGGGCATCAATGATCTCATAAACCTATCGACGGTCTTATTTAAGCATATCTATGTGTTCTGAGAGAATCCAAGGTGCGGCAAAAAAACATAGAAAAAAGCAATATGGGAAACACAATTATAACTCTTCTAAGTTTATTAAAGATAGTTTAAAAGTAAAGCAAGGTTCAAATAGATTCCCTGAATCTATTTGGTATTTATAGCGATTATTAAATGTTACTAGCAAATTACTAATGGAGTAATTTGTGCACACTTAAATTATTAAGCGTGTGGGAGTGATTGATGACTCTTAAATGATTTGTGTAATATTAATTATACAGTTTGATATGATTCAATCTTTGATTCTCTATCTAAGATTCACTTAATAAATTTGATGTATTGAAAGGCTAGTAGTATTTCACTACACAAGGAGCCATAGTGGTTGTTTGATCCGTTGAAAAGCTTTGGATCATTTACTTTGGGTTCTCGGATACCTGAAACCTGAACCATCATCTTTTTTACTCAAACCGATAGTTGATAATAGTTGATTTAATTGGGTATAATCCCATTATCTAAAAGGTTTTTGGTTCTAGTCGATGCAATTTTATTTTGCAAAAAATGGGCTTTTGATTAGTTGGTTGGCATTGTTTCGAAAGTTGTTTAAAATTTGATTTGGATTGAATGCAGATTGTATTAATTCTTGTATGCAAATCAAGGTTTTGGATGAGATCAAGTTTCGGAGCAAATGATACAATTAGAAACACAGTTGAGTGAAAATATACTGTAAGTACTACTATGTTCTTCAGATAGTTTGGCTATTAGAAAAAAGTACTTTATGGTGGATGTTGGTGTTACTAATGTATTTTTCAATATCGCTTTTGGCAATACTGACTATGTATCAAGTAGATTAATATTGGGCAAGCAGTATTAAGTTATATTGATGTATTGTAATTTAATAGATTTATTTAAGTAAAAGTAATAAAATAATGGGGAAAGAATAAAACAGATATTTTCACTGAAGTTTAATATCTGTTTCTACTTGAATATTTATACGGTTAATTCACTGTTCACTGAAACAATTCATGCAGCTACTTTACTGCTATGTAATGTGAATAACTACAAAAAAAGTCTTTTTTTTATTGCGTTTATTGATTTATCCACGTACAATGAGAGTGTAAGGTCTTACTGAAGAGGCGAGTGCAATTGAAGCTAAACAAAAAGGTCGAAAAAGGGTGAAAAAGCAGGGGAAAAAAGTGCTGAAAATTTTTCATATTTAATTAAGCTATTAAGCACTTCAAAATAAGCAAATTTTATCATAAAAAAGAATTATTATGTTTTAATTTTTTGCACAGATATTTAGACTCAAAGTTTGATTTTTTTAGATGCAAAAATCTGAAACATTAGGTCTAAGTTGAAGCATTCATCTGGTAAAAACAGGTTATTTCAGAAAACGTTTTTTTTGGGTTGAACTTGTACATAAACTACATTAACTTATAATTTTTATTTTGTTTTTATTTTGTGAAAAAGAAGTTGAGCAGGTATGAAAAGTCGGACTCAGTTTTTATGGAAAAGAAAGTAATGAATATTACTCTTTTGCTGGATATTAAGAATTTCAGAAACATATAGCATAATGAAGCTGAATCAAGATATATGGCCGCCTGCAGCATGTTGAAAGGATAATATTATTTGGACTCATGACTTTATAAAAACCCATGAAAAGTTACTCAAAAGAATTCGGACGGGAACTAATCGCAAAAATTTTATAAATGCATATTTTGATGCATTTTTTTTGTGCATTTTTACTGCATTAATTGAATGAATTAATAAAAGTAGTATGCGCTAATTTTTTTTTAAAAAAAGGTGAGAGTAAATCTAAACGACGGGTGTTTTAACCATAATACCCAATATTTCAAATATTGCATCAGCGGCTGCCAAAGCAGTAATTTGACCATTTGTGTCATAAGGGGGAGACACTTCCACCAAATCAGCACCGACAATCTTAAGGCCATCTAAACCACGGAGTATGCGTCTCAATTCACGAGTTGTCCAACCTCCAGTTTCAGGCGTTCCTGTGCCTGGAGAAAATGCTGGATCTAATACATCAATATCCAAGGACAAGTATACGTAATTATTTCCAACAGTTTTACGAATTTTCTTGATGATACCATCAGTACCAATGTCATCAATATCACGGGCATCAATTCTAGTAAACCCAACTTCATCATCATTCTGTATTAAAGTATTAGTTTGCAATGTAAAAATCCCTGTTAGGTTTACATTTACTTTATAATCATTAATATCTGCAATAGGGCTTCGGATACCAGCATGGATAGATTCACCCTTTTTGATAAGGCCTTCCTTGGAAGCATAGTAAAAGTAAGTACCATGATTCAAATTGTGATCGTGTTCAGTATAATATGGAGACCAAGTATCTAAATGTGAGTCAAAATGAATGACAGAAACAGGGCCATAAACTGAGTGAATAGAACGTAAAATTGGTAACGTGATTGTATGATCCCCTCCCAATGTAATTAATCTGGGAAACTTGGCCTTTTCATTAAAAGGGCTTTGATAGAGAAGTGATTGATAACCCAGTTGAATACCTTTAATAGCTCTTTCATTATCAAATGGTCTAATCGTAGAAAAAACAGCAAGAGATTAATAAAGTAGACTAAGTTTATGCACGCATTTACATACGTTAGTTTCAAATCTCCACAATCGACAATTTTGGCCCAATCAGTAAATGGATTAACATCTAATGGTACATTATAACCTCCAGACAAAATGGTACGTCGAGAACCTTCTCTGATTGCAGAGGGTCCAAACCTAGCACCAGGACGATAACTTGTTGCTTTGGATCGAAAATATAGATCAATAAATTATGAATAAATAGCAATCCTAAGACTTACAAGTATCAAATGGAGCTCCAACAAAAGCAATGTCAAATTTAGAATCTGGCTGCCAACACATTTCATAAGGAAGATGTGCAAATGTCGCAATACCTCCAAACAAAGCATCCTCAGCTGTAGGTAAATCTTGATGTTGGAGTTTTGGCGTTTTCACAGGCATAGCGGCATTTAATGGTTGTTGCCACCAGTTTGAAATAAAAGGCGGTATTCTGTTACCATTAGCATGTTGTATCAATAAAACGGCTGTTACTATAGTAGTCAATGAGCACTTCATGATGATAAAAGTATAAGAAAGGGTGAAATATATATATATATATATATATGCACTCAATGCTACAAAAAAAAAAGATAATTTTTCTTTTTTATATATTTGATTGATCGGATGCACCCGGAAATTGAGACGTTAGGTAGTATTTTTTTTTGACTCAAATGACTAATAAAAACATTCACTTCTCACGACTAAAAATAAATTCTTTTTAACATTGACGTTGGTAAATGATTTTTATTGTTTTGGAGCGATATATTAAAAAAATACAAATATTAATGAGGGGAGTAAAAAAAAAAAAGTAAAGTTAGAAAGCAAAAAGGTAGGAGAGAATTTACAGGTAAAAATTCTTGACATCGTTTGCACCAAATGGTTCACTGCAAGTAGGACATCTTCTTTGTCGAGTTTCCAATCTTGCGTCTATACAATTTTTACAAAAGGTATGCATACATCGAGTCAAAATATGAGTTCTAAATCGTTGACGACATGTACTACATTTTAACAACGCCTATTATATAGAGTTTAGTATGTTACCATGAATTAAAAAAAAAAAAAAAAAATACCCTTAATTCTTCACATTCATCAATCAATTGCTGTTCTGCTGGATTATCTCCTTGTGAAATTTTGTCCCATTTCTTTTTCATTTTTTCATAGTTTTCCTCGGTTTGATCCTGAAGTCGTTTTTCCTCGTCTAAAAGGCGAGTTTTCTCTTTCAACATCTTTTGAAGTTCTATCAACATAATTTCATTTTGGTCGATTGAAATCCGATAATCTTCACATAAATGACTGATATCTTCTAAATCTGTTTTATCTTCTTCGATTGTTTTATACAATTTACGAATTTCATTTTCTTTTTCATGCTAGAAATGACTGTTAATAAACACCAATTTGAAGTAATTTTTCTCATACGTACAACTTGTAACTCTAATGATTTTTCTTTTTCCTCTAATTGCCTAATTAATTCTTGTTGCTTTTCTTTGGTCATTCGTAAAGATGAAACTGCGGCTATTTGTCTTTCTTTTGCTGATATTAATGAAGCAAATGTTTGAGCATATTTGGATTTCTAAAAGAACGAAAACATAAACAATTGAAATCATTAAAGCTCTGTAAGTTTTTACCTCTGCTTGTAATTTCAAAGCCTGATCACGTTTCTGTGCTAAATCAAACACTTTTTTGTTTTGTTGTTCTTCTAATCTGTCATAAATACCAGCTACTCGGTCAATTTCTTCTAATAAATGGCCTTCATTCTTTTCCAAAAATTCAATCATTAAATTTGATTTTTGTGTTTCATTTGATATAGAATCAAATTCTTCAATTAATGTATTTGATTTCCATTTACCCAATTGTTGTTCTAGAGCTGTTAATGATGATAAATGCATAGGTGTTGTGCGTTTTTCAATCATTTCTAAGGAAGAAAGTAATATATTCAAATGGCTAAATACATATCTGTCAGTATTGAGATCAATATATATACAAAACCAAAGTTTACCTTAAATTGCTTTTTAATTCATTAAATGTATTTGCTTCTTTTGCAAATGGACCAGCCATTTCTTGTTCTGCTTTCAACCTGTTGATTCGAGTTTCCAATGATGCAATTCTTGTTTTACCTTGATTTGCAAATGAAATAATTTTTTCTTGTGATTCTCTTTCACGACCTTCTTTGATTTTTTGTTCTTCTACCAGTAATTGAAAATGGTCTCTTTGTCCTCTAATACGATTTAGATCACCTTCTAATCGGCGCATCTCTGCTTCCATAGTTGTACCTTGTGCCATCTTTTCTGATTTCACTTGTTCAACTAATTGTTGTCGACTTGCTGAAATTTTATCCATTTCTCGTTCGATATCTGTGCGTCTTTGTTCCAAATGATAGCATCTATCACGATAATGTTCAATAGATAATTTCAGTGTCTTTACATATTCTGTTTCTAATAATCGATCTTCACCCATGGTAAACATGGAAAGTAATCTTTCTTCGTCTCGTAATAGTAATTGACGATCTCTTTTTAAATTTTCAAATTCTTTTTCTCTGGATGCTAAAATCAATTTATGCTCTTCAAATTGTGTTTTGATAGCTTGTTCAGCCATAGATGCAGACTATACAAAAAGTAATTAATAAAAATAACAACATAACAAATTTGGCATGTCGTACCACCGTTGATTCTTCAATGCCTTCCTTTTTGGGTTGAATTTGCTTGGTTTCTTCCTTCATGGTATTATCAGTCTCAGTTGGACGTTCTGCTAAATCACCTAAACCACCATAGCCCAAAGCCGCAACTAATTGACTTTTATTGCGATCTTGACGTTTGCAAGCAAGTGCTAATTCTTGAACACAATCATCTAATCGTTCTGCTGCTGAAGTAACTTCTATTGTAGCCATTTTGACATTGCCTTTGACAAGATTCATTTGTTCTAGTAAACTATCCAAACTCTTTTGTAATTCAATCATCACTTGTTGACCCCTCTTGTAAGAAGTGTGTAAATCTTGAATCTCTGTCTTGAGCCAATCAGACACAATAACTCTTTTCAACATAATATCATCTTCTAAACGATACTTTCTTTGTATTAAATCTGCTTGTTGACTCCAACTTTCGAGACGAGTTAATGACTTTGTTCCGATTTCTTTTAAAGCTAATTGATTACGATAACTCCAATCCTTTTGTTGATCAATTGATAAATTTCGATGTGGAAGCTCTAAATAAAAAACTGAAATGTCAGAAAAATTGTTATGTTTAGTAAAAACGACTTTTACCTGATGGTTCTGGTAATTCGGCACCAATTAGAATTTTAGCCATAAATACAATTTCTGCTTGAATCTAAATAAGAAATAAAACTGTCAACAAAATATTTGGAAAATAACGCATATATTTCTTCAACTACGTACTAATCCCCAATCAATTCTGAATAAACCTTGTCGAGTTTCTTTACTCAAATAGTTGTCTTTGACTGATTCGTAGGTTTTCTCTTTTTGAGTTACTCCATCCTAGTAGTAAAAAGATGTTTAAAAAAGTAGATTTACAATTCTGATTTTATATCTACCTTTGCTAAACGCATATGTTGCATCAATTCGTCCTTTGTATAATCATCAAGATTTTCCTACAATATATAATTAAATATCAGTAAATTGCAATCAAAAACACTTCTTGGATCTGAATTACCGAGATAACTATAGGAGGGGATGGTGATCTTTGTTTAGCAACTACATGTTGTAATTCTTTGACTATAGTAGGAGAAGTTGAAGGTGCTGCTTGAGGCACTTGGAATGTACCAGTAAATCTCTTTTTTAAAGGTGGTCGAGAAGGAGGGGGAGTAGAAACAGAAGCTTCGCCAATATCTTCTACTAAACGGCGTTTCTTTTCTGGTGTTCCCATGTTAAATAGTTTTTGGTTTTATATTAAAAGAGACAATACGAAACAATATTTGAAAAAATTGTTTTACAATGAAGGGCTGCTACTTCGTCCAATATCTTCAAGCTCCGAGTACATTGCACGTTTCAACAATCAATATATGAGTCAAGATTTTTAGGCTCATTTTCTGTTTGTTTTATTCTTTAGCACAAAAAATATGAGAGCCGTTATTCAAAGAGTAACCAGGGCTAGTGTTACAGGTAGGCAAAAGATATATTTTGAACGATAAAAGACTAATGCTGCTATGTAAAACCAGTCGATGATAAAGTTGTCGGCTCAATTCAAAAAGGCATTTGTGTTCTTCTCGGTATAGGGACTGATGACACAGACAAAGATGTTGATTACATGGTCAATAAAATCCTCAATGTCCGAGTTTTTGATGATAACGGTGTTATGTGGAAGAAGGGCGTTAAAGATGCTGGTTTAGAACTTTTATGTGGTAAATTTTACACTTTGTTCAGTAACAAACATATGACTCATTTTTCATATTATAGTTTCTCAATTCACACTACAAGGTTTGACTATTAAAGGTATAGATTCATAAAAACGCTGAAAATCAGTATCAGATCAAGAAATTAATCTGTTACTAGGCAACAAACCCGATTTTCATAGAGCAATGAAAACTGATTCAGCCAAAACCATGTATGAACAATTCCTTCAAAAATTAGGAAAATCCTATGATTCTTCCAAAATCCAAGGTAAAATTTGATAAATCAACAACGATTTCAATTATACTGACATATCAAAATTAGATGGTGAATTTGGTGCAATGATGCTTGTTGATATTGCCAATGATGGCCCTGTTACATTAGAATTAGACTCTCGTAAATTTACATACGATTCATAGAATAATTTATTAAAAGCTTTTTATTTCTCTAAAAAAAATAAAAAAAAAAAAGTAATAATATTGATAATAACAGATATTTAAAGATCATCTTCATCATCTTCAAAACGCATATTAGATGTAACATATCTCTTCAAGAATTCAGGAACCTCTTGTTTACATTCTACAAGCAATTTAGTAACATCTCTGGCAATACCAGTACTTGAAGAATTGAAAAAAGTTGAAGCCAACCCAGCGTTACCAACACGAGCAGTACGACCAATACGGTGAATATATTCATCAATAGTAGGGGGCGTATCATAATTAACAACATGCATAACATTTTTAATATCGATACCTCTAGCAACAACAGCTGTAGCAACGAGAATAGGACATGTACCCTTCTTAAATGCCAACAAAGCATCCTCACGTTCCATTTGACTTCTATCACCATGAATTGATGTGGAAGGTAATTTTGAATCAAACAAGTATTGATCAAGACTATAGAAAAGAAATTGCATTAAATATATTAAATACATTAAATATATAAAGCAGCTAATGAATGCATTACCTGTCTGCTGCACGCTTTGTATCTACAAAGATCAAAGTACGACATGGTGGTTGAGACATTAACAATTGTTTGAGCTTTTCACGCTTCTCTCCTTCTTCAACCCACATAACCTATAACACTATATTGAGTATCCTTGACTAAAATACATAATCCTTATGTATATACCTTCTGCGTAATATCAGTGGTGGTGCCACCAATACGGCCAACCTTCAAGAACAAATAATTGGGTTTTAAGAAATCTCTAGCAAGAGCTCTAATCTCCCTTGGAAATGTAGCACTATACATCAAAGTTACACGATTTTTGTTCATACCTATACATGTCAAACATCATGTCAATTTTGGGCATATCCAGTTCAAAATATCATTTTTTTTTACCCTTATTTTCTACTACATCACGGATGACACCTTCAAACCCCATGTCAAGCATACGATCAGCTTCATCCAATACCAAATATCTTAAATGCGATAAGTCAATCTTTCCACGATCAATCAAATCACAAAGACGGCCAGGTGTAGCTACCAATACATCGCATCCTCTTTCGAGTTCTCTGATTTGACCTTGAACACCAGCACCACCATAAACAGCACTATATCAAAATTATCAATAATTACATTCTACAATCTTAATATATCCCCCCCCTCTTTTTTTTTTTTTACCATGGTCTAAGCATACTTCTATAACAGAACTGTAGAAAAGGTAATTAGCAAAACAATAATTTCTATATTAAGTCTATTACTACTACTTACACGACGAGATTCATCAAAAATTTGACAACAAAGTTCACGAGTAGGAGCAAGAATCAAGACTAAGGGACGAGCCTTGAAATGACGATAATCATGAGGAGAAGCACGGGCAATCAATTGTTGAGCTTGACCAAACAATGCTGAACATGTAGGAATTAAGAAAGCTGCAGTTTTACCAGAACCAGTTTGTGCACAAGCCATTAAATCTCTGTTAGCAGTTACAATAGAAATACTATGTTTCTAAATATAATTTACTGTTAATACACAAAACAACTCCCGGTATGCTGTCTTCTTACTTGGACAGGAGTAGGAACGGTATAACGAGCTAAAGCTACATTTTCCTTCATACAAGGGTGCAAATTAGCATCTTCAAACTATTAAATGTAGAATTAGTACTGTATATTTTCTTTTCTTTCTTTTTTTTTTTTTTTTTTTTTTTTTTTTTTTTTTTTTTTTTTTTGTGTGGCAATCATTACCTTGTCAAATCCAGGAGGAGGGTTTTCGCCAGTAACTTTAACAGCAATTTTTTCATACTTGTCGAAATTGAGACCACTGTGAACGTGGTTGTCGACACCGAAAAGTTCCTTCTCTAATAACTCATCACGAGGTGCGAAACCTTGGGTAAGATATTCAGATTTCCATTCATATCTCTTTTTGGAAGAACCCCAATTGTATGTAGCAGAACTTCTTTCCATTATAACTATGTTGTATATAGAGAATATGAATGAACAAGATTTAGCTTAGTTTTTTTTGTTGTGTGCTTGATTTAAAATTTTGTTCAGGAAATCAACAGTCTCTTTAATTGTTAATTTTATGTATCCGGATTAGCTTTAAATATCTGATATATTTATTAATACTCCAAAATTTAGATATCAAAAGATCTTCAAATTTTAATAAACTTGTGATTTGGATTAAAAAAGATTGCTAACGTATTGATTAAAATTCGAGTTTCAATCTTCAATTATTGATGAGTAAGTTACGTACTAACCCTTGTATGTAGGTAAATGTAAAAGACATTACATCTGGCTTATTGATTTATCTAGTAGATGACATTTGCGATTGATAGTATATAACTCGATTATTAGATTAGTTATAATGTACAACTTAAAGAATTTGTATATAAAAGACTTGATTGATTATTAGAAAAAAATTTTCTGTTTATATTTATCTATATGTGTAATTTACTTTTAAAAATTCTTTTTATTTACATCCCAGTGATTTGAAAGAAGAAAAAGAAGCATTTTTTCTTGCATCAATGTTTTTTTTTTATAAATCTTATGCAATTCGAATCAGCACTAGACGTATCCTATATTGAAACGGAAACTCATTCGGGTGCACCTTCGACGAGAACTGGTGGCCTTACTGGCCATATTAGTTGTTGTAAATAACAGGTAGCCACCTTGTTGTTCAAACTTACAGAATGCACAATAATAACTCATGGAAGCTGGTATCTCAGATGCGTGTAGTGCCTACTCATACCAATGTTCACGTAGAGCAATAGCTAATGTGGATTAGTATTTATAGCGACTGTATTTTAACTGTTTTCAATAAGAATATGTAGCAAGCTATAAATGTACTTTGGTGATAAAGCCCCTTTAGCCGTTATTATGTGTGTAAAGCTGGAATACCATTAGACAATGGATACATTATATCCCCTGAATTTAATAGTACAATTTCTTTAAGAGTTTTAAAACTATATTTTTTGCTAACACCATATATACATGTACATATATATATATATATATATATATATATGTAAAGTCTTAGAAACCTACACAATATCTCCTGTATCTACCAGGATTTTGTTTTATTTGAATATCCTTCAATTAGCGACAGTAACAACAATTAAACTTCAAGTATAACACCGTCAATTTATTAAAAAATCAGTATAAATGTCACAACTTACGACTCTTCTACATGTATTTACTCAAAAAAATAATATAGCTAGAGGCATTAGAATAACAAACAGTGCAATTCTTCTGATACTTTTTTTTTTTTTACAAAATACTTATCTAGAAATCAGAAAAGCAAACTTCTGCATGAATCAATAATACAGTATCTTTATCTCCCTACTAAGGCTCGTATTCCACTTGGGAAGCTCCGTACTACTTTTAAGAAACTGGGTGTGAATAATGGCCGTCTTTTGGACCTCCATTATTCGGACCATAACATTGTTGCTGTACTTGTACACAATGATTATGTTACTGAATTTGAAGAATTACTATCCAAGAAAGGTGTCAAACTCAACACAACTTTCGACCCCTGTGCTGCCAGCGTAATTAAAGACCCTAAATACGCCAATGATACTCCTGAACAACGTCAACAACTAGCTCAAAGCATCCACAATCAAAGAGTTCAAAAGGCCCTTGTCCATATCCGTGGCACAGCTAAATTTGCTGTGGCTCGTTTCTTTGCTCAAAAAACCTGGATTACCAAAACCCAACTCGACGAAGTGCTCTCTACTGACCCTTACTTTGCTCACTCTAAAGACCCTGAAGCTGAAGATATTTTCATCACTGATGACAATACCTCTGAATCTACAACATCGGACATAGAAGATATGGAAGAAGTTCCAACTTCTAATGATGAGAACTCCCCCTCTACTAATTTGACCAAATGAGTGGTATTCCTTTGAGAATATCACTTTTTAATGCTACTGGCCTTCCAAAACAATCTATTTATCCCTTGGTAAATATTGCTCAAAACTCTTCCTTATTTTTTATCACCGAAACTTGGTTACTATCTCCAAACAAATATTCACTTCCATCCTGGAAACAATTTCACACCTATGGTGTTCCGGTGAACTCTTATAATCAACATCGTGGTCAACTTGGCATAGCCCTTCTAGTCAATCCGGATTTCAAGCTCCCAATCCACCATATCACTCATAACAATCCACTATTGGCTAAATATACATTATCTATCATTATCAATTCCAAAATACTAATCCACTGCTTATATCTCCCTCCTTCTTTAGAATCAGATCAAATATCAGAAATTCTCTCACTATTACCTCTGGACTATCCTTCAACAACCAAGACTATCATCTGTGGTGATCTTAATTCTCGAATTGGTCGATTGACGGGTGATACCCGATGGAATCCCAGTGGGCGTATCGTTTACAATTGGATGGAAGCGCACAATTTAATCTTATGGAACGAACGCTTGGCTTATGGACAACCTACCTCTTACACTTATCAAGGTACCAGCATAATTGACTACTTTCTTAGTAACCATGAACTTGATACACCCAGCCTTGTAATTCGAGATGATCTTTCTTTGAGCTCCAACCACACGTTTATGACTCTCTCGTTTACTTTGCCATCACCTCTTTCAACTCATCACATCTCTGATGAAATTGCTCGACCTCATTGGCACATCAAAAAGCTGAAGAACGTAGATCTCAGTGACAGGTATCGGGATGCTTTTACAAATAACCTCTCTAGCAGTACTGCTATAGATACAATGGAACTTTCCACATCAATTCAGGACATCGGTGCTGCACGTGCTTATATTGAACAGTTTTCCACACAACTGTGCCAAAATATCTACACCTCTTTGGATCAAATTTGCGGAAAAAGAGCTACTACTGCGGATGTATTTTTAAAGCAATTCTGGACTCCCGAAATGACCTCGGCGTTTAACCTGAAACAATCTTACTATAAAAAATGGAGAAAGGCAAATGGACTAAATTGTTTGACTTACTGGCTGAAACATCAAGAAACAGATGCTTTACTAAAACGACTGATACAACAGCGACGACGACAGACTTGGAGACAGTTTTGTGACAAGATGGCCAAGGGCGAATATACAAAAGCAATAGCTAGATTCAGTCGAATCCGAAAAAACCGATCCATCAAACCATCGTTTTCACCAGATCCGAGTATTACTCGTGCCCCAGCTGACGTTATGGCTGACCACCTTCAAGAAATCTTTGCAGGGCAACTGCTCGCCTCATCAGCAGAGCCAAGTTCACCTTCTCCTACGACTAGCGGCCCTCCTTTTGATTTAGATCTGTGTCCCTTCTCATCTGATCAAATTCTTGAGACATTAAAACACCTGCCTCGTAAGAAAGCTCCGGGTATTGACCACATACAAACGGAAATGTTATTGCCGCTCATCCCCAATTTGGCTCCACAACTTCTACATCTCTTTCGTGTCTGTTGGCAATGGTCCTATACTCCACTATCATGGCGCGTTGCACAAGTTGTACCGATACACAAGAAAGGCAGTAAAACTGACCCAGGAAACTTCAGACCAATTAGCTTGACATCTACCTTCCGTAAACTTTTTGAAAAGTGTCTGTATCCTAGTCTGTTAGATCAAAACCCTCCTCTTGATATTGCGCAAGGTGGATTCCGTGCAGCTCGTAGCTCTTTGGACCAAGTCCAATGTCTTATTGAAATTTGCTCCAATCTTAGGCGTACCAATCATACCTTCCCTACACTGGCTTTCCTCGATATCAAATCAGCTTACGATACGGTTGATCGTTCCTACATTTGGCGTACATTACAACCACATTTTTGCCCTGCATTACTAGGGATCCTCAACAATCTCTTTGACCATGTACAAATTGAAATTATACTTGATAATCGTGTTCCCTATCGCTTTTCTCCAGTTACTGGCGTCCTACAAGGCTCTATACTTTCACCCTTTTTGTACTCTATTTACATCAATCGACTACCGGCAATTTTAAGACAACCACTTCTACTTGATAACTCCTTCTCTGGTGATATTGTAACAGATCTGATACCGTCCCTAAATTGTTTGCTCTATGCTGATGATGTTGTCCTTATTGCCCCTCCTGCGAAGCTCATTGATTTACTACAGCAGTGTGAAATCCATAGCTACTCCCTAGGATATAGGTGGAACCCAGCCAAATGTGTTATAGTTGCTCCTTCTACTGATGCTCAAACTTATCATCTATATGGCACTCCTATTCCCAAAGAATCCTCCTTCTCATACCTGGGTATACCTATCAAACCTGGTGGACTACTTGATTATCCTGCTTTAATACAACAAAACATCAATAAAGCCTCACACACTATGAATCAACTTGCTGCTATTGGACTCAACTCAAAAGGCTTCCCCCCTTTGTTGGCATGCCGTTTTTACAGTCAAATCGTCCGAGCTCAATTAGATTATGGTCTCGCAATTAGCCCCATCACAGCTAAACTTATTCAAAAATTGGACACCTTTCAAAACTCCTGTATTAGGCGTATCTTTGGCGGCCACGCTAGATCTTCAGTTCAACTCATGCTCCATCTGGTCAATCTTCCATCTATGCGAACCCGTATTTCAGTTCTTCAAGCTCAGTACCTTTTTCGAAGTACCAATCTACCCGATGATACTCTTCTTGCTCATCTACTGCCCCATCTTCAATCCTCGAGCAGTCGCTCTCACTGGTACAAACTGTCCACCACTCGAATGTGGAGATCCCTTTGTGCACCAATCATTTCTACTCTAGACAGTAAAGAATTTTACTCTCTTCGTACTGAGTTCCTGGAGCAAGAATTTCACGATCTTTACACTGGCTCTACCTCTATTCTGTTAGCCTCTACTCGTCCTACCACCCAAGTGGATCCTATCCTTTGGTTGCCTATGACTTGTTCCGAACGTAGTCGTGTTCTTCGCTGGCGTCTTGGTTGGTTACCTAGTGGTAAACCAAAAGAGTGCATCTTCCGCCCGGATCATAACTGGAGTCGCCGACATGTTTTTAAGTGCCTCAATGTTCACCGTCGACTCTACATACCTCAGTCAGTCGAGGATCCTATCTCCCACCTCCTCAATTTACTACCAGTGCATACACCTCGTCCTCCTGATTGTCGTAGTTGGTTTACCCTCTGGCCTGTGTTATGTACAATTCTACATGAATTGGATTACTATTTCCATGATGAACTTCCTCCTCCTCCTATAGATCCAGGTCTCAAGCTGCTGAATTGGTTGCCCAAGTAATAGTGTGCGTTTTTCTGGTCCTCGATCTGGTTTGTATTTACATCTTTTCTTTTTTTCACTTCTTTTTCTTTTCTTTTATTATAATTTTACTTCTTTCTACTTTTCTGCTCTTTACTTTTTCCCTTTCTCTCTCTTTTTTCCCTTCTTGTCTCTTAAGAAGGTTTTTATTCTTTTATTCATACATAACTGGCTCGGGCAATAATGCACACTTATTTCGCTGCTACCTGCCCATTTGCCAAAAATTTAAAAAATTCAAAAAAAAATAAAAACCCAGAATTTAATAGTATGTGATCCACATTTTTGTCAATGATCGCTCTTTAAAAATAATCCGGACAGTCCGGTTTTGGCTGTTAAATAATTTCAAGCTGTAAATTCAAAAAAAAGCCTGCCGGACAGGCCGGGCGCGGCTGTTTAAAACCTTAAACTGTGAAATGCAGGTATCGAAACTTCATAATGTTTCACTGTAGAACTATTTGTTTAGGAGATTATCTTATTTTTTATTTGTGCGATGTGGCAATATTGTTGAGCCAGGTTTTACCAGCCAAACTTAATATTTCAAGCTCGATTCGACAACATCCCTAGTACGAAGTATAAAATACAGCATACAAGCATAGTTTAATAACGGAGTTTAACTTGGGAAGCATAAGATGGTACAACCAGGTTCGAAAAGAATCTACAAAATCACAAATTTTGTGATCTATAAAACTAGGATATATATAATATCCATTTGATTTTAATATTTATATATATCTTTGTATTAAATACATGTTTGTATTTCTTATTTGAAAAATATTTTCTTATAAATTGTTTTCATATTTCTAAAAAAGTAAGCGAGTACTTCAGAATTTCAGACAAAATTTCGTTTTTTAAAATTTATGTATTTTTTCACTCCTACTGCATTTACTCTACCGCTAAAAAAATTTGAACGTATAATCTACAGGGAATGCAAGATAATGCGCCCTGTAGTAGTAGTAGTAGTAGTAGTAGTAGTAGTATATAAACACACAACCAAGAAAAATTTGGAGCAAAAAATATATAGCCTGGCGCCCGGGAATTTTAGTTGCAAACATATAGCCATCCCCATTTTATCTTCAAAATGGCTTGAATCTGCAAATATAATCGTCTGAAATTCAATTTGAAATCGGCTGAATTTCAAGAGGAAATATTATATTAAACTATTAGAGCATAATATAAAATATATATATATATTTATACATTTTAAATTGGAAACTGTACAACAGTAAACAATTTGTGTAATTTCAATTGTTCAAGAGAAAAAAGGTGGCTCGGTAAACCTAAAAAAATTATTCATGTAAGTCATTTCTTTCCACTCAAATCTATAGATTTTTTTTGATTCTCCACTTGTTAAACACAAAATACTACATGAACTAAAATAAGACTCCAACCTATTTTCTTGTTTTTCTTTTTTTTTCTTTTTCATCATTTATATTTGGATAAAAAAATATTTAAGATAATGTCTCGCCAACCTGTAACAGTACCTTGTAAGTATAAAACCGGAAGGGTACTTGGCAATGGTACCTATGCCACTGTAAAAGGTATTTTTTTCTTTTTTCTTTTTTATTGATATATAGGTACTAATTTTTTTCCTACTGTAATTTTAGAGGCTATGCGTGTAAGTTTTTAATATTTCAACTATAAACTCGTATTATTTATAATGTAAGTATATTTCTAGATCGATACAGGCAAGTATTATGCTTGCAAGATCATCAATAAAAAGTTGATGGAAGGTCGTGAGCATATGATTCGTAACGAAATCAACATTTTGAAACGTGTATCTCAAGGAAACAAGAATATTTTGAGTTTGGTTGATTATTTCGAGACAGTAAACAACTGTAGGTTTTTTTAAAAAAAAAAATGGATTATGGTGATAGATATTTACAATGCTTTATAGTATACCTTGTGACAGATTTGGCATCAGGTGGTGAATTATTTGATCGTATCTGTGAAAAAGGAAGCTACTTTGAAAAGGATGCTGCCAAAATTATCCAAACAATTTGTAGCGCAGTAGCTTATCTTCATGATAATGGAATTGTTCATCGTGGTAAGTTCAGCTCCTTTTTAAAATAATAAATCACAAGCATCTCATTATTCTCGGTCATCATTTTATTTCTAAAATTGTAGATTTAAAGGTAACAATTTCTTTTGCATGACAAAAATTAATGTATAAACCTAAATTATTTTAATCAAATTATAGCCTGAAAATCTTTTGTTCCGTGAACGTGATGAAGATTCTGATTTGTTGATTGCTGATTTTGGTTTATCTCGTATTATTGATACTGATAAATTTCATACTTTGAAAACTACATGTGGTACTCCAGGTTACATGGTATGTTAATTTTGTTTTAATAGACAGTATTCAACGAGTATTTTAAACAAGTTAATATATATAGGCACCCGAGATTTTCAAGAAAACTGGACACGGAAAGCCAGTGTAAGTTGATTTAAAATTAAGATGGAAATATAGAACCTTCTTTAATTTTTCTTGCATTAGTGATCTTTGGGCAATTGGTGTAATTACTTACTTTTTATTATCTGGATACACCCCATTTGAAGGATCTAGTAACGTTGAAGAAATGCAAGCCATTATGAATGCTGATTATAATTATGATGATCCTTGTTGGGAAAATATCAGCAAAGAAGGTACGTCAAATGTGTTGTAATTTTCGTTTATTAATGGTCTAATTTCAATTATTTTTTGCTTTTTTTTTTATATATAGCTAAAAACTTCATTGATCGTTGTTTAACAGTTAATGTTGACGAACGTATTACTGCCCAACAAGCTCTTGAACATGAATGGTTACTTGCCACCACAGATGAAAGTAAAGCAACTGAAGAAGGTGGAGATTTGTTGCCTAATTTGCGTACCAACTTCAATGCTCGTCGTACTTTCAAAAAGGCTATCAACATGGTTACTCTTTCAAATCACTTTGGACATAGTTTGAAAAATAATACCACTAATTCAAACAGTGAAAATAACATTCAGCCAGTTAATGAAGGAATCGATCAAGTATTAGAAACTGCATAAATATATTTTTACCCCCTCTTTTCCAAAACATAAAAAAAAAAGGGTTTAGCCTTGCTAAATGCGGGGCTCATGGCCTATATTCTATAGTTTTACAAAAAAAAAGGACTTTCTTCTGAAGATTAAATAAAAATTCTTATATATAAATCTTTTCTTTTTCAAACATCATTTTATCGCTTTTTTTTTTTTTTTTTTTTTTTTACATTGTATCTCACGGTAAAAGATGTTGCGATCACAAGTAACAGTTCTATCACGAAATGGTTTTCATTTGAGAAATTCCATGATCAAAAAGCCTCAATCTTCCAGCATCATTAGAGTATGTTCTTGCCCAACATTATTTCAACAAAAACAACATTTGACAGATTCACCTCAACGAGTAACTAAATTCAAAGTTATAGAAGCAAACCCTCCAGTTAGTAAATTACCAAGTCTTTATAAAGAATTAGTTAAATTCAAGTTGGCAGCATTAGTTACATTAACTACAATGGCAGGCTATGCAATTGCCCCTGGTGAAAGTACCGTCACGACACTCATCGCAACAACAGTGGGTACAGGGCTATGTATAGGTTCTGCCAACGCAATCAATCAATGGATTGAAACTCCATACGATGCACAAATGTTGCGTACAAGAAACAGAGTTCTCGGCAGAAGAGCTTTATCACAAACACATGCATTTGGATTTGGTACTCTTACTGGTGTTGCTGGTGTTTCATTATTAGCTACTTGTGTTAATCCCATTACAGCTGCTTTAGGTGCTGCTAATGTACTGTTATATACCTGTGTTTATACACCTATGAAGAGATCCTCTATAGCTAATACCTGGGCAGGTGCTATTGTAGGTGCTATTCCACCAATGATGGGCTATACTGCTGTCACTGGCAGTTTATCAGATCCAGCTGCTTGGGTATTGGGTGGTCTTTTATATGCATGGCAATTTCCACATTTTAATTCATTGGCTTGGAGCTTACGTGCTGATTATTCAAAAGCCGGATATCGTATGATGGCTGTTACTGACCCCAAATTAAACGCCCGTGTCTCTCTAAGATATAGTTTAGCCATGTTCCCTCTTTGTATAGCTGTGCCTTACTTGGATATGACTTCTTGGTGGTTTGCTCTTGATTCTACAGTAGTAAATGGTGCAATGGCATGGGGTGCGTATAAGTTTTGGAGAAGCAGGTAAATTGATCAAGCCCTTTTTTTATAGGATATAAACTAATATAATTTATGCAGTAATGACAAAACTGGAAAGCAATTATTCTTTGGAAGTGTGATTCATTTACCAGTTTTACTTGCATTACTAATGATACATAAAAGATGGAATTTGCAGGGCAATGATAATACACATGCAGCATTAGAAGATGAAGAAGAGGAAATCGAAGAAATCATACAATGGGTGACAGATGATGAATAAAATTTTAATTTTTTTTTGTTTTGTTTTACACATAATAATAAAATCAAAATTGCTGTAATTTTTTATTACTCCTTGTTGAAATCGCCCATGTTGGTAGCTTCAACAGGGCAACCAATGAATACAAGTTGTTGAATTTGTGTAGTATCTTCATCCTCTTGATTATCTTCAATGAATAACATAATGTGGGTAATATTTTGATATTTAACAAATTTCAAATTTACAATGGCATTTTCCTCAAAATTTTCTGGGGTCAATTCAAGTATTTGTGTCTCGTTTACAGAATCAACATCATCAAAACCCAGTACTGATCTATTAGTGAAAATCTTGACAGTTTTGGGAGCATTTGCTATATAAAAATATGCAATTAGTGAGGATTTTAAATAATAAAATCAACAATTAAAAATTACCAATGTTGGGAACCTTGAATTTTAAGGAATGAAGCTTGACAGCTAATCAAATTATTAATTCACATGTTTTTTTTTTGGCTCAAGCACATTTCTCGTCTTACGTTGATTAAAAGGAACGCTAATAATTAATTGCTCATCAACATCACTTTCTAAAAAGGTATCATCGTCCTTGAAAATGTTCTTGACATTGTGCTCCTCTTGTTGATTTAAAGCATCCATTTGATTAGGTGTAATAAATTCAGTTAAATCGACCTAACGATAAAGTGTTAATATACATCATTTGGGATTAGTTGCAGTATCTTACATAACCAGGAACACCAACACTTTTCTTTGCAGAGCCTGAAGAGGAAGAAGCAGCAGCAGCATCTCCAGAATGTTGCTTGACATAATGTTCAAGTTGTTGAGGATTAGCACCCTTCATTTCTGCTACTCTACTACCAGCCTTATAAAATTGGAAAGTAGGCCTATCATAAATAGCATGAATATCGTTAAATTATTACTAATGCAATTGCAAAAAAAAACTCACATGGAAGTAACTTTACAAGCAGCAGCAACTTCTTTAACTTGATCTACATCAACTTTAGCAAATACAACTTGAGGATATTTGGTAGAAAGTTGAGCATAAAAAGGAGAGATCATCTTACAAGGTCCACTATGATAACATAAATTAATTATCATACTACGCGTAATGTGTTTATCGTTTTGAATTTTACCACCAAGTAGCAAAGAAATCTACAACAATTAATTTGTCAGTTGTTGTCAAAAGCTTTTGAAAATCAGAAGCATTAGTAATTTGTTGAATGGCAGACATGTTGTAAAATATATTAAAGATGAAGAAGAATTCAATTAAGGTACTTTTTTATCTACCTTACGTGTACTGTACCTCAACTTTTAGGAAACTACGGTATGCCTTAATTATGTCCATTGCTTTATTGAAGTCACATTTAATTCAAGCTTCTTGTATGAAAAAAAGAGCATCCCACAGCTTGATCATGTCATCTTGTTTAATCAATCAATAATATATTTACCATGGCCAAATATGCAGTCATATGTGCTAGTAATCAAAACAGATCTATGGAAGCGCATCATGTCTTGAAGTAAGTTTTGAAAGAAAAGGAGAAAGATATATCAACTAAACATAATCAGTAAGAAAGGCTTCAATGTTCACTCGTATGGTACAGGTACTATGGTCCGTTTACCAGGTCCTGCAATTGACAAACCCAACATTTACCCCTTTGGTACTCCTTATGAACAAGTATACCAAGAATTGAAAAAGCAAGATCAGGCGTTATATACACAAAATGGTTTATTAAGTATGCTTGATCGTAATCGCAAAACAAAAGATGCTCCACAAAGATGGCATGAGTCGCGAGAATTATTTGATGTCATTATTACTTGTGAAGAACGTTGTTTTGACTCGGTTGTTGAGGATTTATCTAATCGTGGACAAAATATGAATCAGAGTACTCATGTTATTAATGTTGAAATCAAAGATAATCACGAAGATGCCTTATTAGGTGGAAGAGCAATTTTGCAACTGGCTCAAATGGTAAAAAAAAAAGAAACCATATCTTATTAAGTATCATATTTACTAAAATTTTCAAATAGATTGAGGCTTCAAATGATATTGATGCAGATATGGATGGTATTATTGAAGAATTCACACTTAGAAATCCAGGATTTCCTATTTTACACACAGTTGCTTATTTCTAATTATCATAAAATTTCCAACATTGTACATAGCATTTTTTTTTTTTTTTTTTGATGAAAATGGAATATTTTCACCTACCCCATCCGACTCTGAATTGATTTGCGATATTAAAAAAAAAGCTATTCTTGAGTTGTTTCTTAGATCATGCAATTCAAGCTTGCATGTATACCAGGCATCTATCATGAAGTTTTGGTTTATCAATAACTCCATCAAAAATTATATTTTTCCAAAATTTAAGAGGCATCCACTAGATAACGTTGTTTTCCATTTGCTTGGCTATTAATTTCTGGTTGTTAATAAAGCAACTCTGTTAGGAAACAAAAGTTTACAATGTTTTGACTTTTTTCTGGTATCTATTTGCTTGCAGTTTTTCAAAATAAGCTTTTGAAATCCCATGCTTTCTTGAAAAATAGTTGCAGAACAAATTGAATTGCAACTTTTGGTTATACATAAAGAAAACGATCACTTATTAATTCCGGTAGCCTTTGTTGACATATATGCTAACTTCGGCTGATTTAACGCTATTTTTGAAAATTTAGCATGTCTACACGTTTTTGAAAAACTACATGGCGCTAAGAGACGCATTTAAGTATGCTATACATTGTGAAGCTATACTTACCGCTGTATATGTATTTTATAATATTCTTTACATTGAGTTTGATCAGGTCAAATACTATTATGAGTATATATTTTGATTAAGATTTTAATTTGAAATTTAATTGTTAGATAAATACTTATAAATCATAGGAGCCCAGCTTTTGTAAGTGAAGACTTCATTGGTCAAGTACACAGAAATTAAGTTTTACAGAAATTTGTAGACCTATTGAGGTCTTGCCCTATTACACAGGTTATTTATGCATATGCCGATACTACGATATGCAAATTATTTCTTGAGTATTTCATAAGATTAACAATAAAACAATAGACATTCAAGACATTTCTAAAATCTAGATATTTTTACCTTGCTTTATGCAGCTTTATACAAAATCGATACTATAACGTTTATTTCACAGATTTGGTAATGCTCAACTCTGGATTCCAGATCCAAAAACATTGAAAATACAGTTAGTGCGGACCTTAAATTATAATTACCAGTTGGTTTTATTTTGTTCTATTTTCCCATTTTTGGATAAAATAGAATCTTTAAAGAATTTTTATAACTTAAAATAGATAATTGAATCCCCAAACGTGTATTAATATATATCATAAAGCTAAAAACGCCTAATACGATCGAAATTTTTGTTCTCAAATTTTTGTTACAAAATCTTCAAGTAATAGCAAAAATGCAGTATTTTGGTTTTTTGAGAAAAAGTTAAAAAATTCAATTTGAAAACCCTAAATAAACACCGCCATAATAAAAAGGTGGCTATTTGGCACAAATAACTCCAATAAATTGCTTAGTAAAAAGTTTCATTTTTCGACTGAAAAATTGGTTTTTGTCAAAATTAAGATTTTGGATAAGGTATCATAAGGAAAAAATCGAGTTGAAAAAAGTTCAGAAAAAATTAGGTTTTTTTGCTATAGATCGATTCCGTTGATCGATAGCATTCGTTTGATATGGTTCTGAGCATCAGAAATGGCCAAGAACCTGCAAAACATAACATTAAAAGTACTAAACTAGGTCAATTTTGGGTATTTAGTGGCATTTAACTAGCATCCTTCTAGTGTTTTTTTTTTATGTGAATGAATCTAGAAATACATTATTTGGTTTTTATAACACTCAGGAACTAGCGGTCAAAAAAGAAAGCTGTACAAACGAATTCAGATGCTTTCTTAGGCCCAATATACAAGATAATTCATTTTGTAATTTTAAATGGTAAATGGTAAAAATTTGAGCTCGAACGAGAAAATATTGATCAAAATTGAAGTTAAAAAAAACAAAATTATGAAAACTTTCAGGAAGGTTCAATTAACACATCTTAAAATAACGTTACTTGTTATCCCCATTGTGGAACCTACGATTTGAGTTTAAACGCAAGTAATTCATTTCTATTGTCTTGTGCGCTTAAATATTCTTTAAGTCTGTGCATTTTGAGGCAATGGCGAATGTTCTATACTCGATTAAACAAGAAAAACGACGTTGTCAAGTACAGGAATATTGAGGTATTGCGAGTACGATATAACAGATACATGAAAAACTAGCAATTATTTTTTTATCCGTCTTTTTATTTTTTTATTGCTCAAAATATAAATTAATCCATAAATGCATGAACTACTGGTAAAAATTTCTACGTTCAGCTAAAACAGGAAAAGCAATGGTATTAACTAAATGCCGAACGAATTCGAACTCACACATGATAAGTGTTTAATCACTTCGCAGCCCTCATGAAAAATAAGAGAAAAATTCTAATTAGACCAAACCCCAATTATAAGTTTCAGAACCTCATTTCAACCAAATCATATGAAGAATAAATTTATCATTTTTTTATTGTAAAGATATATTTAATATTAGATTAATGGTATTACGATTTTAAAGTTAGATAATTTGTAGAAATTTGATTTGATTAATAAATGCATGTCATATATGAAATGAAATGAAATAGTACTTAAGAATGATATGCAATTTATGGGCAATTCTCAAGAAGACCGCCAATACAAGAACCAGTGTAGGAATAAGGTGCAACGTTACTTAATTTGAATACAGCTTGAAGAAGAGCGGAAATACCTTGGCCAGCAATCATACCACCTGCAGTACTGTACATATAATTTTCGTATGCAACAGGATCAATACGCTTCCAAATCTTGCCAGCAACCCAACCAATGAACATGGATAAAGGTACTTCAGGACTAGTGTTAATCATAGCAATACCAATGGCAGAAACAGAGGGGAAATAACGATGATATTTCTTAGGTACTAAGAATTCACGAACAAATGGAGCAATAACACCAACAGCAGCAGCAACACCAGTCAAGATAATAGACTCTCTGGTAAGTTTTTCACCACCACCCGTCAACAACAATGTAACGTTATACCAAGCAGTGACAGCAACCAAACCAAATTCACATTCCATATCGAGATCAGTACTTGTAACACATGGGTAAGCTTCAGCAAAGAGGATGAAGAGGCCGACAGCAATACCAATAGCAAAGAAAGAAGCTACGAATTGAGCCCAGAATTGGGATCTAGGAGAAGCACCAACTAATTGACCAGTCTTAAGATCACCAACCATGTCAACAGCTTGAGCAGCAGCGGAAGCAGAAATGTTACCAGCCATCAAATTGTTCTTGCGAACTTGGTTGATGTTATCAGCGGGCATACCAGCAAAGATCAATTGAGACATTTTACCGATGGAACCAGTAGGATTAATATCAGTTTCACCAGCGGCTTGAACGCCAACAAATGACAAGACGAAACCGAGAATGACAGCAACAATGGATTGGTAAACAGGCATACCAAAGTATTCACCCATAATAGCACAAGTGAAAATAATGGAAATAAAGACGCCAAGAATCCACCACCAAGCAGGGACTAATTCTTTTTCAGCAAAGATTTCATCTTCATCCATAGGAGGGTTCATTTGAAGTAATTCCTTTTCATTCAAATCCTTCTTCAAGATATGAGTTTTGAACAAGAGGTAAGAATTAATGCAACCGTTATAAAGGCCGAGAACACCACCCTTGACACCACGCCAGAGAGTATCATAACGAACGAAAAGTTCAGCAAATGAAGTCAAAACCATGAGAGCAATACCAGGCCATAAGAAGAAAGATTGTGTGGTAGCACCCTTTGTAGTAATACCCATAGCTTGAACAAAGTAGCCAGATTGAACTAAACAAGGACCAATGATACCGTAAACGAGGACACTAGAAATGAAGAAAGTGTTGACAGTAGAACCAGGAGTCATTAAACCAGCACCAAAGAAGGGGAAATCCCATTTGAAATTCCAACCCCAAGTTTCATCAGCACTTTGCAAAGGAATATAGCCAGCATCATGTCCAATCCACCAAAGAATGTGAATAGTATCAAAGAAAGGAATCCAGTAAGAGATTAAACTCCAAATGAAAGAGATAAAAAACCAAATACCCATCCATGTGGCCTTCTTCATAGCTTCCTTTTCACCTTCAACGGAATCATGAAGAGATATAATAGTAACAGCAGCGGCACGAGGAGTAGGGAAAGTCAAGTCCTGCTTGACAACGAAATGATTACGAAGAGGAACTGCAAAGAAAAGACCATAGAAAGCAGAAGCAATTGTGAAGACTATAATTTTATGTTAATATCTTGTTTGATTAAAAAATCAAATTTGAATCAACAACTTACGAACTAAAGCAGCGGCATCTTCTTTGGGAGTTGTCATTAAACCTAATTTATACATTGCAGGAATACCAGATACGAAACCAGCAGAAAGACCGCCCGCGGTAGTTGCAGCAGATTGAGCAGTACAATTTTCTTTAGGACCAAAGTATCCACCACCCCATTTGGGAGGAAGAACTCTAGAAATAGGCTTAAGAATGGCAAAGGAGAAAATGGCACCAAAGAGTGATGCACCAAAGGTCCAACCAATTTTCAAACCAAGATATGTATTTGATGCGGCTATGTAAATATATTCGTTAATGTCAAATCAATAAATACAATTTTATCTTTTTTTTTTTTTTTTTTTTTTTTTTTTATTACCAACTAAACAACCCAAAAGAGATCCAACAATAGTTGCACGCCATGTGAATTGATATTCTTCAACAGGAAGATGGTGACCAGAAACACTATCTTCTACAATCACTTGTTCATGAGTTGAGTTGATGTCATATTCGATCTTTTCATCTTTATAATCTGGAGGAGGAGGTGATGATGCTACGTCCTGCATAGTCAATTTATAATTATTTTATTAAAAGAAAGTAATAAAAGAAAAAAAGTATGAAAAATAACCAAGATGTAAATCAACGAGGTTTATTTATACCATACTTAAATTTTTTAAAAAGCGAGTTATCAAATGTAACAAGCAATACAGTATAGTATTGCACCAATGGAAATACAAAGATGGTGATTACAGCCAATCAATCCTGGTAAATGCATTTCGCACAGTATTTACTCATTTTCGCACGATATCAAACCCTCCTTCAAGAAAATACTTGATTAGGCAATTCAGTCCAATTTTGGTATATATTTTCTATCTATCAAATGGATCAAACAAGAGATCATTATAATAAAAATGTACAAATTATCTGTTTTTCGTCCAATGTTATACGTAACATTTTTTTTCTTTTTTGTATTTTTTTATCTTTAAAATTCTAGATTAGAATATATTATTTGTTTTTAGCAAAATGATTAAAACAGAATATTTTTTTTTATCAATGATAGAAAAAAATCAAAATGTTGTATTTTCCAAACCACACATGACTCATTGGATTTAACATGGCTATAGTTAGAAGTCCGTGTACTTTGATTTGTTATCGGAGATGGCGCAGTTATACTGCACCTGCAAAAGTCCTAACTCGTTTTTACCAAAATCTCCTTTTATCATATCAGCATATTTATAAATTTAAACTTTAATCCAATGATAAATCAAGTAGAAAAAAAAAAGGATTATACTATTTGAGTTTAACTTGCAAAAGAAATGCTATCTTAAATGTTTAAACAATATCTAAATATTTAAATGTTGTACAATTTGTAATGGCATCTATGCTATTCGTATTGTTATTAATTATAGTTAAATAATTATATCTAATAAAATCATAATTTTCTAGTTTTACACAAATTGCGGTAATTCAATAATAGTTAGATCGGCACTTTTTTAACAACTAATGGTAACCATTGTAACACAATAGCACCTGATTAAAGTTCAATTATCTATTTTGATTGTAGCATTTCCTGAAATGAAGATTAATTCTTTATATATCAATTCCTTAAAGTTATAGTTATTTGTCATGAGCATGAGGACAGTACGTTCTATTTTAATCGTGTTTGTAATAGCATTATTACTGACAGCATATTCGCAATTCATCTCTCTCTCTCTCTCTCTCTCTTTTTTTTTTTTTTTTTTTTTTTACATTTTTACACCTTGTATTTTTTTATCCATTTTGTCCTCATGCTCATGTATCTTGAAACGGCCTTTTTTGTATATGATAATCATGAGTTGCACATAACTCGGGGTTATCCTTTTTCCAAATATTTGGGAGTGGTCGAATTGAAAAAAGAAAAAAAAAATAGTGTCAGATTTGTACATTAGGAATACTACTTCTTATGTTGTACAAGAATTGTACTTGAGTAACATTAAAACAGTTAGAAAACATGAACTGTTATTACACATAACTGATTCAAATCTTGGCGATAAACGATAAGATGAAATACATAATTTGAATGTAAATCACTGCTACTTCTGACACATTTATTGTGTTTAATATATGAATATAATTACAATGGAAATACACATTTAAACTATGTTAATAGCTATGACTCATAAGAACCTTCCTTTACTGCGCGTCAGGATTTTGACCCGAGATAAATAACCTGATTGTATATAGTAATTTGTTATACAATTAGTAGATATTGAAAAATTGACCTTGCCTGAATCCGAAATCATTGTTTTTCTTTTTTTTTTATTTGTTAGATACAATAATGTATCATCACAGCATTCGATCGTTGATAGTACAGTAGTATTAGTAATATTTATTTCCATGGTTCTGATGTTACATGTTGAGAATGCCGTGGAAATCCGTAATTTGCTACAAGAACTTTATTTTAATTACCAAAATGTATATGGTCTTTACTGCTGTTGGCTTGTCACATGGATCCAAATAGATTAGATAATAATTAATACGTACGCTTTTGTCTCTGTGAAATGCATGTATTATAGCATTTTAATAAAGTTTTTAAAATGAATCGCCTATCATTTTCTTATCTTACATATCACATAACATTTTATGCTTTTTTTTTGTGTTTAGTGGCCCTCTCTTCTCTTTTATGCAGGACAAGCTACATAATTGAAATACACATACAGGGCAAAACTGAGCCACAAATCCGAGTACCAGTATAATTCATTACTAATTTAGAACAAATCTACAAAATGCTACAATAAGTTCAAACTAACCAACAGTAAATTTTACCCATTATTTTCAAATTTTCATTTCTTCTATCTTTAGCAAGTTACATACATAATAAATGTTTACTCGATTATCTTTTTTAAAGCAGGATAGTGATAAACATGGCATGATTTGGTAACGGCGTTTGTAAAAATGTATAAACGTGTACCTAATTTCCTTTTAGGGAGCTTTATAGTATTCTTTCTATATTCATGAATAACACACAGTTTCCTAGGATTATGTGAAAACAATTACTAACTCTTAATGTATACATTGAGTTGCGCTTTGAATAGCCAGCAGCTATTTAACATTCGTATTCAACTTTGATCCTTAATCTATGATTAGAGTAAGAAGCCTCTCATTATGAGGCACATTGTCGAAGAGCCGATATATAGATTCAGCAGACATTTATCTTCTACATGGCTTTTTGAAAATAAAATTATGGCTATTCCTCAGATGCCAAAAATTTTACTTTTTCAGGTACTTTTATGTCAAAATAGAAATCTACATGTCCAAACAGACCTTTAAATATCAAATTTATGATTTTGAGAAATGTAGTTCTGCTTTAATTATCCAACACAAGGGCGTTTTTCAGCAGTAGCTTTAAAGCAAGAAATATAATAATTTACCCAAGATGATAGATATATTTACTGGCTTTGTAATTCACACATTATATTACATATTGCTGTACTCGTTTTGTATCTCACAAAGACTCAAAAACATGTAAAATTTATTCTTTTTCTCTTGAAAACTAAGTCTAACTTTTTATCCCTGCTATACTGTTTTTTTCATTGATTAATAAGAGAATAAAATATATGCCGACATACTTGAGATGTTCAACTTTAATCTAAAAACGTACTTTCTGAAATATCCTATCTTTGTCAGTTGAAATAGATTTTTTGGTGTTAATGTTTCAGATTTTTACTCCTAATTCGTTGTTAAGAATTCACTGCTAGCCCTTGGTGGTTGGGCTGAATGGTTAAGGCGTGTACTTCCCAGGTGCAAGGCCTCGTGTTCAAATCCTGGTGTCGACAAGTTTATTTGATAATGTTATGTAGTACTGTATATCCTGTTTAGTGTCATCGTGGGCAACCCACAACTTTTAGTATGACGTTTCTCCGCATGCCTGTTTGGTTCTGGGTGCAGCACTTTATTAAGTAAATTTCTTTCCCTACTTTCATAATATCATCATATCACGACCTTGTTTATATTAGGCCCACTTATGGAGACCTCTCAATCTCTTGACGTTAAGTTTACGTTTACGTTGTGCTGCATGAAGCGTTACTGTAAGGGTTTCATGTATATTACGTCTTCACATTAAATAATAATAAATAAAGTATATTCACTATGTTCTACCCTATAAAAAAATAAGAATTCACTTCTAAAAATTAAAAGCTTTGAAGCTTAATAATTATGTAAAAAAAGTATGATATATCAGCACATTATAATAGTATTGTTGTAGAACCCGATTTTACAAGCCAAACATACTAGTACAAGGTCGGCTCTACAACATCCCTGCAGTAAATAAAAAACACTAGGCAAAAAAAAATAATTCCAAAATAATTTCACAATGTGAATTACAAGGAATGATTCCATTTACGTACGTGAATTATATGTAAATTATTAAGTGAATTAAACTCATCGTATTTGAAGTAAGCTTGAAATTCAGTGATCACTTTTGCTTTATTTAGTAATTGCCTTTTAAAAATCAAATGTTGGGACAAAATTCAAAACAAATGAGACATTGGTAGTAGATATTTCTTTGTTTCAGTCAATAAATCGTATCATTTTTATGCTTAAAATCAGATTCAGGATGTGAAAAAATGAAAATAAAAACACTTGTAAAATAATATATAAGATGTTTTTTATTCTTTTAAAATAAGATAAGTTTATTAATGACTATCTGGAATACTTTGCTATTTATATTAATTGTCTAAACTAATGGAATGGGGAGAATACAAGAGATGGATCATTGATGTTGACCAATGAATGATTAGAAAGATTAATTGAATGAGTTGATGGATTATGTAGATTGGAAAGTAGAACAGTTATTGGTTCTTCATGAATATAAAAATTTAAGGACTTGTTTAATAAACATAATAAAAATTTATGGACTTCTTTATTAACAAGTTCATTGATTATCTCTTTCTATATGATTGATGATGTTGTACAAGATGTCAAATTTATTTACACGAGATTGACATTTAAATTGTAATTCAAATATATAAATTTTTACTATAGTAACAATTGCTGTTCTATGACACAGGATCAATCAGATATCACATATTATGGGTAAAAGCGGTAAAAAAGGAGGGTTTATTAATAAAAATAGATAGTTGAGGTTTACATTACATTAGTAGCATCATTGTAAAATCAAAAACGGAATAATAAAAACACAAAATATGTGCAGTAAATAACGAAGTTGTTTACTAAAATAAAAAAAATATAAAAATAAAAGCGGTAGAAATACAATTATAATCAGCTAAAGTTTTATTACAAAAGATTTCTGAAGATTAAATATAATTGAAAAAGTATGAGGGTATTTATAGTGATTTAGAGAACTTGTATACCATCAGACTTGAATGGAGTAATCTTCTAATTTTGAGTTGTTGTTACTAATATTATATTGAAAGGATAAATCATGCAAAGCATCGACCATAATGGGTTATATGTCAAGTACGACAATGTGGGCCATTTGGGAGCTATTGGCTATATCTATTTAGGTAACCTTGATTTTAAGGTGTGAATTCTAAAGTGTGCTTGAAATGTTATTCATTGGTAGTGTAACTATGACACAGGGGAATAGTTGATTAAACCTAATATCTTTGATATTATTATTTATTGAATTAAGTAAAATACTTCTTGGTATATATGTCATTTGTGTAATCGATTGCACT
Source organism: Mucor plumbeus (assembly GCA_016758945.1). Classification (NCBI taxonomy): domain Eukaryota; kingdom Fungi; phylum Mucoromycota; class Mucoromycetes; order Mucorales; family Mucoraceae; genus Mucor; species Mucor plumbeus. Next base: position 59,198 of record JAEPRC010000197.1, read on the forward strand.
GTGATCAAGGGTGCTATCGTTCACACGACATGTATTGGTTCAAAAGTATTTTGTATTTTCGCATGCGTTTGTTATTGTGTTCACTTTGAGTATCTCTTTATTATTGCTGCACTTTAATATTTCAAGTGGCATGAACTCTGTGAGTGATACTTGTAATTTAAGTTATTTTATGATTATCAAGCTTTTAGTATGTAATTCCACTGCAGTATGATTTGCATGTCAAACATCATGGTTTGACAGATGCCCTAAACTGGTAATTCAGTAACTCCTAATTCTGATAGATCAGTTTTCAAATAAACTAATATATAATATAGTAGTAAATTGTCTATTCCGAAATCTCAGTAAATACAAAAGAGGATATTATCTATGGTTGATGGGATAAAGGTTGTACCCATATAGTCGTTGCGTTTGGTCTTTTTTCATTGCCGTCTAAAATAAAAAGAGATGAAACAGAAACAATGCCAAATTTGAAAAAAATTAAAAATTGAAGAGAAACTGTAACTTTTTCACTTCTTAAAAGAGAAATAAAGTATTTTTTCTACAGACGTGAAGTCAATTTCAAAGAGTATATGATGGCTAAGACATGACTCCTCATTGAAGTAGTACTTCTATTTTGTTTCATTCATTGATAGAAACCAGTCTGTTTTTCGCACAAATTTAACATATCCAAGAGTTAAGGCATTGTAGAGCATAAAAAAAGTTTAATGAAGTTACAGGTAGTTGATAAATAATGCCAATTGTACACAACAAGACAATATAATTGCACAGAATTTGTATTTTAAAAACTAATAACAAACACAAAAAAATTTAAAGAATTTTAGCAGCCCATAAAAACAGATTATATCATTATAAACAGAATAAAAAATACTCGTACGATGTTATTCCTTTTAGTTACATTTTTTGTTTCTAATGTGCTTATTTATAAAATTTAGTCACATTTTTGATAATATTATACAAGTATACACGTATACACCCAGTAAAATCTAATGCAAATTTGGTGCCTCAACCATAAACTACGTATAACTAATTCATAAAATCGAAGTATAATCTTCGATGCCTCTTAACCCAACCTTTAAATTAAGTTGCTTGTCAATTTTTTATTTTTTTTGTTTCGCTTTTTCATGATATCAATTTTCAAATCTTGTCAGTAGTTTTGAATCACACCAGTTTAATCTCCCCTTTCCCGCTTGTTTTGACATTCAAAAGTAAAGTTTTGGTGATAATGCAGGTGACCATTGTACAATTTCACTGTACAAATGTCAGAACTATTTGAAACTGAATTGCATGTTAATAAAATGTGAGATTTTTTGTAGTAAAATATATAATATTTACCGAGATTTCTTTGAATAAAGTGTATTTTGTTAAGCTTTTTATCTTAAAAAATTTGTAGGGGTTTTTTTTGCTTATTTTTATACATTGTGGAACATAGGTTTAATTATAAATATAAATTATAGAAGAAGGCATATAATGCTATTGCGGTACTGTCCATTCCAAGTCCAAACAATGAAACAGACATAAAATATATAGGTAAAGAAAAAAAAGATGAGGAAAAGATATAATATAGGTCTCGCACTTTCCCCTGTTTTTCTTTACTTCACAAGCTTCGTGTCATTTATTCATGTTTATAATAAGAATAGAAGGTTTTACGTTTATTTATGGTGAGATTATGCTGATATCACTTTAATTTGCAGCATCATGTAAGCTTTTACTTTACTTTTAAATTACAATATGTATGTTTCTTAACAAATACGTCTCCCCAATTGCTTTCTTAAATAAAAAATATAAAATAATGTTAAGTTTATTTATAAATCATTATTCTCAGCGCTAGTTCATAATAATTTTTACCATTTATTTCACGTAATATTCTTGTGAATTATTGAAAAAAAAATCTGTAAAATCGAAACATAATTTGAAACAGACGTAATCATGAGTGTTTGAAATATATAAAAAGTAAAAATAAAAGGACTTTTGATGAAATACTTTATACTTTTCTTTCGATATTTCAATTTTTACAAATTTTACACATACTAGAAAGTAAGCTTGCAGATTAAAAATCTATTTTTTTTTGTTAATTTTGTCGATATACTCAAGTTTATTTTATTGCTAGTAGCAATATCACTCTCTGTATGATACAATATGTCTTTTTGAATTGCCTAAAATAAATATATAAGGTATTATATTTGTATAAATATAACTCAAATAAATACAGAATAATTATTTTTTTGTTAGTGACTACACTGATTTGTTTAGTTAAGAGGAAAGAGTGCTATTGAAAAGGTGAATCATATACATAATCTGTATTTTTTTTAGAAACTATGCATTAAAACTTTATTTTAGAACTTAATGTAGCTTTGACAAAAAGATCAGCCAACAAAGAGGTGAGTACTACTTGCATCATATTATTTTGAGCGTAAATATCGGCTTTTCGAGGGCTTTTATAGCTATATCATCATTGCTAATATACTATTATTATAACCAATTCATTTGATATGACCTATTTTTTAAATAAAATAATCAATTTTCATCCCATAAATATTCATATTGCAGTGGAATTACATACTAAAAGCTTGATAATCATAAAATAACTTAATTTACAAGTATCACTCACAGAGTTTATACCACTTTGATCTATCAGAATTAGGAATTACCGAATTACCAGTTTAGTGTATTTGTCAAACCATGATGTTTGACATGCAAATCATACAATGCTACATTCCATGCGGTTATTATCATGCTACTATGGGACTAT
>JAEPRC010000198.1:0-61765 GCA_016758945.1 Mucor plumbeus
CTGTTCTCAAACATCCCGTTCACATCCCCAATTCTTATTATCTTTTACTTAAATAAATTATAATAAATCACTACCACAATTATTATAAATACTTACTTGTCCCCATATTATTTACATTTAATATATAATAGTAAGTATAGACCATATAATAATTGTAACAATTAGAGTAACACCAAACACTACCTCTTAGTACATCGTTCTTACCAACTACTACTCCGTTGGCTTCCAGATAATTGTACTTCTTACATTGTGCTATATAAGGCTAACTTTTTGCAAAGGGTTTTTAGCCTTATTGAGGGCGTAGCCTTATATGACGTGGTGGCCGCGATATAAAAAAACTGCCAAATACATGTGTTAAGGCTATTTTTTTAATCAGCCAGTTATACTTTGCAGGAGAGAAAATAACCAGAAACACCACACACTAAACAAGTAGACAAACTTTAATTGATGAGAATTGAATTCTGTACCTTTAATTTAAAACGCACATTTTTTTACCGCGTACCGCAGAACTAGCCACACTATTCTAAAAATGTAAATTTTATAAATTTTTATATTACAATTCTAATAATAATGCTAACACACTAAAATGATAAATTGCATGCAGACGACATGAAATGGACGGGGTATTGTAAGTACTAGAGTAGCCTTTGTTGCTACGATGTACTATATTGAAATTAAGTCGTTGCCATTAAATTTGCTCCTATACAGAACATCTTCTAATAATAAAAAACTTTTTTTTTTATTTTTTTTTTATTGTTGACGTTAAAAAGTGACACTTTATAGTTTTTAATTATTGCTTTTTTCTCTAATGAATCTTGATTTGCCAGAATATAAATTATTGAATAAAAAATAAAAAATTAATCAAGTAAAGAGATGTCGTCTATTTGAATGAAATCGAGAGAGTTTATATACTATTTAGTTTGAGAAAATGATGGGGTAATAAATATTGTTGTGAATGCTATTGTTTAGTAATAATGTGCTGTGTGTTGTGATATAATATCGCGTTGAAATATCATGCTGGAAGATCATGCTGCTGGAAGCATGATTCAGTTGCTTATTTGTCGATCAAGTTATAGGTTCTTGAACTATTGTTTTTGTTTACCTTTCAGATTTGACATATCTGGTTGAGAATGGTACAGTGGTTATTCGATTTAGTGGACTCAAAAAAAAGGGAAATTCGATTTATGGGACACATGTTTTCCACCGTTGTTTTTTCGTAATTTTACCGCTTAAATCCACTAAATCGAATCAGTGGATTAGTGGACTACCTCGTTCCACCAGTCCACTAAAACAGGGGAATATTAAGCTGTGATTGGGCAAGCATTTATTACTAAACATTGGACCAATAAAAATTTATGCTAAATTATGATTCTCATACAGATCTAATGCCGCGTTCATAACGCTTTTTCTTGGATTTACCATGTAAGTTTCTTGTATGTATTTACTCATATTTTTCAAGGTTTGGATTTGCTTTATTATAATAGCAAATAGTTATTTTTTGCTCGTTTGTTAGTTTTAATCTTTTACTTTCAGTGATAATGGTTGATATAGAATTTACACCAGATCCGCGGCTTTTTTGATGTTTTTCATTGGCAATTCTTTGAAAGTTTTAAAGAAAATGTACTTTTTTTGTGGTAAATATTAAAATTAGAAGCCAATCATATTCTCAATTTCTATTTTTGGTCATTTTATTATGTAAGCGGTAAAATTCGATATAGTGGAAAATTCGATTTAGTGGACACTTTTTTTTCCACCGACGAGTCCACTAAATCGAATCACGACTGTACATCAAATTTAAAAAATAGTATATTTACTATAAAAATTCTATTTAGTTTGGTTAAAGTTATAGTCTAATATTTGCAAAAATTTATCAACGCCGTATATACTTAGACAAATTTACACTCCATGTGTTAAAATGGATTTTTTTTTGTAGATACCTGCTTGAGTAATACTTGAATCTTAAAAAAAATTGAATTTTCATAGCTTTCTAAATTTCAATGTCAAAAACTTATTCTTATTTTTTCCATAATTAGCCTTATACTAACTACTTTTCATATATACCCTAAACGCTGTTAAATAGACATGAGTTGGCTATGTTATGCTAATTATCCCTAGATTTATTTTATGTCTTGCGAAAGCTTCAAAAATACATAAAATTTACTTCTTTTTTCTTAAAAACCAAGTCTCACTTTTCATCCCTGATTTAATTCTTTTTACCACAAAATAATACTAAGTAAAAATTATATGCCAATGTACCTGAGATGCCCAACTCTAATCCAAAAACAAGTATTTGGAAATATCCTATTTTTTGCAGTTGGCATAACGTTTTTCATTGCTAATGTTTCAGATTCTACACGTATTTTACTAGTAAAAATCAAAAACTTTGAGCTTTCGTATCTCCACAAAAAAATAAGCTATGCTAGTACCTTTAGATAATAAAAAGTCCTTGTTTTGAAGCTCTTTATAACATATTTAAGTATAAAAAAGCTTTCAACGCATTTTTTCTTTTTCCTTTTTTTGACATTTTTTGTAGTAGATTTCAAAATATTTGTTCAAATTGAGTAACGGTTATTTTTTTAATGTTATAAAGCCTAATGAGATCTGTCAGTTTTATTTTAGATTTTGTTAAAATATTAATTTTTCGTGGAGATATCCTCGAAAATACTGTCAACGGAAAAATGCTTCGGGTGTTTTCAAAAAAAGGCTTTTTTAGTCACCATTATCTGAGATTGAGTTCAATCAGGGTGGTTCTTATACCAAATGAAAGAGAAAGTGTAGTATTTTTTATCTACAAATTATTTGAAACGATTAGAGGGGTTCAAAAAATATAAACTTATAAAACATGAACATTGAAATAGATAAAAAAATTAAGATTTTTATTGATACTTTGTAGCTCCTCTTCTACTCTTTATAACTGCTTCTATTCTTCTCGGCATACTATCTATATATTTTAGACAGCCCTCCTGTGTAAACTTATACCATTCATGACTGATTCTATCAGTTAGTTCTTACTTTGTAGCCGGCCTATTTGGATAAACATCACGATGGCGTTTAAGGTCACCCCAGATGTGTTCTATACTGTTTAAGTCATAGTTTTGGGGCGGCCAATCAAGGATTTTGTCTACAAAAAATTCGTTTTGACTAAACCAAGCTTAAGCAATATTCGATTTGGCGGAGTAGCCTTATACCTCACTGAAAACGAATATTTTTTATTTGTTTGCCATACTACTCTGGAGTTTGCATCAATGACGTTTTCAAAATTTCCACATACTTATTTGAATCAATCGTCCCATCAATAATTGCAGTGTTATAGCCAGGTCCGTAGCCTAATATGCGGCCCCAAAACATAACCCCATCACCAATACCTTGCGCTTGGGGCCGAACTTGATGAGGTCGGTTGGTACCAGGCACATCTGACCAATAGAAGAATTCATTAACTGAGCCCCCCATATTCACTCTGGTTTTGCCAGAGGAGACCCACTTACGCCAATCAAATACTGTTAGCTGCCTATGCTTGTGGGCTCACGCTATCATGAGTTTTTTGTTGGCTGCACTGACAAAATTGGTCTTGTTTTTTCTTTTGGCTTTAAACCCCATCCCATTGAGCAACTTCTCTGCACCACTGAGCGACATAGAGATATTGGTGGAGCGCAAATATTTTTGTGCACCACGAAGACCATCCAAACTACCATTTCAAACCATTTTAGCAATATACTATTGAGTAGCAGTACTAACTTTAGTTGATCTTCTACTAGTAGATGCTTGGGCTCCCTCCAAAAACTCTCTTCTCTACTCGCTTAAGTTAGTCATGCCTACTATGAGATACATTTTTTTGATGCTACAAAGTAAGATGTTACGAAGCAATAAAGACTTGATGGAATCTTGCACGTCATATGGGAGAGTACGGGTCATAGTAAAAAAGTAGAGAGTAAAGTAATGATAGTAAAGAAAAATTAAAAAATATTACACACCTGCTTTTTATATACTTTTTGTATATATTTCGAACATTTTCATAACATGTTGATCAAAAATTTAGAAACTTTTTAAATCTCTCCAATATGTTTACGGAAATTTATTGAACGCTAAATTTGAAATTAAGATTTTCGCTGAAATGCCTATATCTTATCTACTACTTTTACTATCTCACCATGGAATCAAAACTTGCCCAATAAAGTTGATTTATATATCGTTAAAAAGAGGAAAAAATTTCCTACATGATATTATTTTGTCAAATAAATGAGGCGCTTTGCGACATAGTTGCATTGAAAGAACCAGTATTTTGCAAAACACCCGAAGCATTTTTCGGTTGACAGTATGTTAAAATACTTTTTACAAAGTTGCCCTAAAGATTGCACCAGAAACCCCCTTCAAAGAACAGATTTACTACATATCAGGCTCAAATTACGGGGCCTGAACTATCAAACTCCGTCTTATGCGGACTGTACCTTAAAATAACGAGAAAATTGACCCAAAATTTACTTTTTTATTGATAACTCTTGCAATTTTGAAGTAATCTCAAAGAGCAATATTTTAAAACAGATAGATAAGAAAGAAAAACAATTCTAGAAAAAACCTCAATCTAGCTCATACACTATTTATAAAGCTATTTCCATTAAAAGCATTACAAAAACACAACTTCAATGAACTGTAACTCGAGATAGCAGCCGTTTAAACATATACTTTATTAGCCAAAAATGATTCTTTCATTTAGTTTTATTATATTTTACCATAAAACCAATATCGAAAAAATGATCAATTTTGCCTTGTGTACCCTCGTCCAAAATTTTACTTTTTCGAAGAAAGCTAATAACTCTATTAAAAATAGAGCTAGAGTGACAAGTAATACCTCAAATAATAGGTATTTTTTTGTGTTATTTGTTTGTAGCATTAACTTTAAAGTTTAACTATAAAAGTATTTTTAAAATCATTAGAAACTGATTTTTATTTTTTTGCTTTTTTTACAACATTTTTGGTGATAAATGTTTTCAATAAGTATACCATTAGATGCAAAATTAAATTTTATATTGGGATTACTTAATAAAGCTAGCCAGGTTACTATACATGTTTGCTGTCAATTTTGCATTTTAAAAATTTAGGATCATTTTTATCCAATTTTTTCATCATCAGAAAATTTTGGATTTAAACCGCCGCAGCACTTGAGATTTATGAAAGTTCAAAGAAAATTTGCCGAAATTATTATTTTTTTTGCAATGCAATGGTATGTAGGGGATGTTTAAATTAGAAAATATAGTACTGTAGTTGCAAATGGAACAACTCATCATTGTAATTGAAGCAGGGTAGTAAAATAGTTTTGTTCGATTCAAATACTTTAATTGGATTTACAAAAGTTTCTTGTAGTATATTTATGAGGAATAAGGAATTACATTATTTATTAAATAATTCAAGGAGAATAAATTCTTTGAACATCTCGTTATTTGTGGTTTTTATCCTTTTAATTATGCAACATGTTGCATGGCAACGGTGAATTTCATTAAATTCACACAATAATATTTTTTAACCTCTCTCAAATATTAGACTAAATACAAATGTACTACAATCCAAAAGAAAATTAACATTTTCTCAAATTGTTAATGTGTACATGTATTATATAATGAAACAATTAAACTTATTTTGCCACGTCTTTTTATTAACGGAGTTGCTTCCATATGTATAACAGCGGCAAACACTTTACAACAATTACATGTTACGCGAATTAATTTTAATAGTTACACTATGAGAGTTATAAGTAAATAACGATTATTTCCAATACAATAAAATAAAGAAGACTACAAGTGATTATATCACGGAGAACGTAGGGTCTTTATTATTAAGTTAAAAAGGAAGCCTGGAGCCATCAGGTCCTGGTTTCTAAAAGTATTTATACTATTTCAATTCCATTTGGATGTCAGATTCAATATGGAATTGAGTTGATATTTAACATAAATGATAGGCAAAAAACCGACACACTATACTAATAGATAAAATTGCATTGAAAACAAAGTTGATAATAGTAATGTTTTAATTGTAATTAACAAATTATATTCATTCTGTAAGTACAATATGTCAAAGGGACAAAAAAAGGGACAACGGTGTAAGTGTTGTATTCCATGTCACCTTCTACAAATCTACATCCTAACCTGATAGTCAAGATACTATGATTGTGGCTTGGGCAAATTCATAGTATAACCAATACTTCAGAAAGAAGAAAGAAGTATCAACTACGGATATTCTACTTTTCCATGCGGCTCAGTAGCACAATTAACTCATGTCAAACTCAATATTAATAGGCGGCGCTATTAATATAATTAGATCTCCAGGCACGGACCTTCCATCAACAAATTAAACAAGAACAAGACAAATACTAAACTTGAAACATGTCAACTAGGAAAAGCACTCAACATATTGTTTTCCTGATTTTTTAAATCAATATGGATAAATACTTATCATATTGATCTATTGGTTCTATTGGTTCTATAATTATATTCTCAGTAGTAAATAATGAACTGATATAAAAGTCCCATACATTTATATCTTAATAAACTTCAGACTTCTTTTAGTTTTGATATACATTTGGAAAAGCTGATACATTATTGTCTTTTTTAAATTGTATTTTTATTTATAAACTTTAAGAATAATTCAATCTTGCCAAAATATTACACTTTTATTAACGATACATCCTTTGGATGTATTTATACACACTCATTATTATAACTATTACGAGGGTTTTACTATCTAAGAATATGATGTAGATCAATACAAATGCATTGATCTACTATAACACCAATTATAGACTGAGACCTTGGATGTGAGACCTACGATGTATCTTGACATAATACACATTACAGTCTAAAATTGATTTGACTCTATTATGGGCAAAAACACGAAAATAGCAATTTTAAAATTGGCAGTTATTTATTTCTTTACATACAATTTGTAATAATTTGATCCGTTACATTCTTACTACAATACCAAACATTACATAATTAACCTTCAACTCATATAAATATCTCTAATCCATGCAGACTAAATGAACATTACTAAATTTATCTGTTTCTTCTTTTCCCTTATATATTTATAACTCCTGTAATGTTTCACATTACATGACAGCATATGAATTTTATGAATTAGTTTCAGTTGCAAAAAATACATAAATACTCGGACGTCAAAACAGGTATAGGACTTTAGTGAAAATATCTGTTCTAAGCCATTCCATTCACTTTCTTTCGTTATATTTATCTTTTACTTTAATAAAGCATGATAAATTACGATCTCAATTATTATAAACACTTATTTGTTCTCATATTAATTACATTTAGTATATAATAGTCCTTTTTTTCTTCCATGGTCGAAACTCGTAGTAGCCAGCAGAATAATAATCTGAACTCTCGTAGTTCAGGATCATCGTCTCAGTCCTCCCAAGATATATCTGGGGTCTGGACTCAAGTTGTCTCTCGTGGGGCTCGGAATAAAAAGAAACAAAATTTTTCCTTTAAGCCTACTATTGTTCAACGTTCAGTAACAGATCAAGAATCGAGTCAACAGGTGTTAAATGACAGTTCATCTCCTGCTCCTTTCGAGGTTGTTTGTCCTTTTATTAAGGGTATGGAACAAGATTCAGTACTTATTGATTTATCTACTGTCAAAGATCGCTCTTTGTTAAATAAAGCTTTATTAAAATTTAATGAATCGGCTGAAAAGTCTGACTATTATGAAGAATTTCTTGGTTATCGTAAGCAAACCCGAAATTACCTCGGTCATGCTTTTTTGGAAACCATGTGGCTTCCCACCTCTAATGGATTTAAAACGATTCTGGAATCGGGTATCACTTTAGCTGATGGTCCCTTCTTTAAGGGCTTTAAGTCGTACCCAGCGGATGCTTCTATTGTGAGATTGACCCTGGAAAATCTTCCCTTCCTCCCGGCCTTGCTGTTGAAAGCGGAAATGGAAAAGCGTTTGGCATGCTTTGGGGATGTCCTGGATTTGGGTATCTCCAAAACAGATGGAATCTTCAATGGTGAAGGTTATGCAACTATTAACCTTACCCTAAATCCTGCCCTGGAAGATAATCAATGTAATGTGGAACATGAAAAGGGCTCTACTTGTACTGGTCTTAAACATTTAGAACCTTTATCTCGAGTAATTGTCTGGAATGACAAGGACATTGAACAGCGCAAAATCCTCTTACAATGGGATCGAATGCCGGACTTTTGTCGTAACTGTCAAAGTACTGATCATTGCAGGGCAGATTGCCCTGATTATAAAAAATGGATAAGATGCTATCATTGCAATCAAACTGGCCATGTCTTCCAGGTTTGTCCTCGTAATGACTCTATTACTTCTGCTCCTGGTAAAGTCCGTGCCGTTGCCGCTACTTCTTCTAAAAAAGGTCGTAAAACTTCTAAAGGTTCTTCTGATACTAAGAAGGCCGCTCCTCCTCAAGCTGAGTCTTCTACTCGCCAGTCAATTATCCAAGGTCATGAGCCAACTAAGGATAAGCCAGTTGATTCAGATCAGCTTATGGAAGAAGTTGCTTCTCATACTATAATTGATTCCTCTACTGAGGCTCCTACTCTTGACATTTCTTCCAATGTCTCCATTGATAATAAACCAGATGCTACAATGACAGAGGTGCCCGCGAAGTCCCCTCGTTCTCCCCAGTTAGACCCATCGCATTTAATTGCTAAGGTACCTAGAACCCTTAATTCTATTGATATCAGTTCTATTCGTCTACCATCTACTGGACCTCCCACATCTACTACTTTGAATACCCAATCTATCAATTCTACTAATGACCAGGAAAATCTTTCTCCACCGGAAACGTCTGGTGATCATCCTCCTAAACATCAGTAAATATGATTTATTCACATCATACAGTCAAAATGGCTACCCTCAATTGCCGTGGCCTTAAAAAAACAGAAAATCAAAAAAAACGTACTCAATTTATTAGATATCTTAGGACACTTCGATATGACATCCTAGTGTTACAAGAAACACATGCAACAGATCCTCTTACAATAAAACAATTCAATATTCAATTCCAAACCAAATCTAGCCTTTGGACTCCTCATTGTGGAATTTTATCACTTAATAACAAATTTACAATTCAATCTATCTCTGAAGGTATTGATGGAGGCAAATATATTCTTGCTTCAATTTATTTAACCCAGGACATGGATACAACAACTTTTACAACACCAATTGCTACAATACTTAATATATATGGTCGATCCGATGGCTCTGCTTCTCGCTCGGCTTTTTATTCTGAATTATTAGATATTTCTTTAATTCAAGAAACATTAACCAACAATAGCCTTAACAACAACAACAGTTTTATTATGGGTGATTTTAATTACCAATATTCAGACAGGAAGTCAGATGGAACATTAGTTACTGCACCTTTACAGTGGACACAACTTTTAGAGGACTTCTATGTCGACATTTTCGCTGAAGAGAAACAGATTACCTGGAAGAGTGGGAACCGTTCAGGCATTCTTGATTATATTTTTTGTAATACTCTCTCTCATCACAATATTACTAGCTTAGATCAACATTTTATATCCAACCTATGGTCGGATCATGCTCTGTTAGGTTTTGCATTTCAATACCAAGCTTCTAAAGGACGGGGACCTGGATCTTGGAAAGCTAATCCCTTCCTGGCCAGGAATAAAGCATTTCGGATAGCGTTAGCTAAACATCTTACGGACAATATGGATCATTTCACCTTAGTCAAAACCTTTTCAACCTCACAACAACAATGGGATTGGGTCAAAGCAGAGGTTAAATTATTCATTAAATCTTTTCAAATTGAAGATCTCAATTGTAGGAGGAAACAACTTTTACGTTTACAATCAAAGCGGAATAAAATCTTGCGCCACCAAAAGCATCGAGGTTTGATCTATCAAATTCTGCCGACTCTTGAAATTCAGATTGCTTCGTTACAACAATCTATTTCAGAAATTGAAATTTTAAAAGCTGGGAAATTTTGGCGAGAAAATGGTGAGAAATCCCCAGGTTTTTTGAAACGGATGTCGACTGCTCGGGAAAACAAACGTTCCATTACAGGCCTTAGAGATCCATTGACTGATGAAATGAGCTATACACAAGGTAGTTTTCAGGAAATTGCTACTCAATTCTATTCTACTCTGTTCACCCCGGATCCAATTAATGAATTGGCTGCTCGAGAATTGCTTCGTTCTGTACCTTCTCATCTTAAATTGTCTACAGATCAGCAAGTTGAACTTCTTGATCCTATTTTGGTTGATGATATCTTAGAAGAAAGCAAGCGTACTCCGAGACGGAGTAGTCCAGGCACAGACGGATTACCTTATGAGATCCTGAATTTGGTGATCAGATTCCCTCCATACCATGATCTTATTTATAACGTTTACAATGAAGCGCTAACCAAGGACAAATTTCCGAAATCTTGGAACACTTCCCTTATGACACTTCTATACAAAAAAGGGGATTCCGCTGATATGAAGAATTATAGGCCCTTATCTTTGGCCAATTCAGATTATAAATTGTTCACTCGTATCATCAATAGCAGGATTATGTCTGTATCTCAAGATTTAATTAGTCGACATCAACTAGGCTTCCTCCCTGGGAGTTTCATTGCTGAAAATGGGTTGCTATGTCAAATTATTATGGAAGTTGCTCAAAGAAAATGGTCTATCGTTGAACAAAAAGACGAGGATCCTGATTTTAGAACTTTAGATCAAGATATTGGCCTTCTTTTGGATCAAGAAAAGGCTTATGATCGTGTGAACTTGAAGTATTTGAGGATGGTGCTCCTGAAATTTGGGTTTCCTCGCAAACTAGTTACTTGCGTCTACAACCTTATGGCAAAAAATGTCATTAGAATCAATATCAATGGCCATTTTACTGAGGAAGTTCGTAAACTGCGTGGTCTGAAACAAGGTGATCCGGTATCCCCTATCCTCTACAACTTGGCTTTTGAACCTTTTCTACTTTCAATTATCTATGATCAAACTTATCAAGGATATTTACTCGGTACTCTCCGGACCAAAGTCCTTTGCTATGCTGATGATGCCTTGGTTTTTGTTCATGATCATCTTGATTTATCTCGGTTGACTTCGGTTATGAAACTTTTTTGCTCGGCTTCCAATGCTAAGTTCAATAATAATAAAGTAGAAGCATTCTCAGTCTCGGGGAGAGATACATGGGATTACTGGCGCCTTCCTTTGACTCGGCTTCAAATTCGACATCTGCATTCGGTAGAAGATGATAAATCTATTATCTATCTCGGATTTCCTCTCATCCAGAGTCGAATTCAGCGTGTTAATTTTGTGGCAAGCTTAGTAGCTAAATTGAAATCTTCAGTGGAACTACACTCTACTCAATCACTTTCAGTTGTGGGTCGAGCAACAGTTCTTAATTCTCTGATTTTGTCTAAATTGTGGTATATGTTACGGGTAACTCCTCTTACTGCAACAGACTTCAAACGGTTACGTTCAGTTGCTATACAATTTCTTCGACGAAGCATCTTCCCTGTCATCCCTTGGAATGTTTGGACACTTTCCAAAGCCCAAGGTGGCCTTGGGGTTATTGATATCCAGTTACATACAATCTTCTGCTCTTTACTTCCGTTGGGTTCAACCTTTACTTACTTCGGACCAACAGGCCATTGATAACCATCCAGTATTCTATATGTTCAGCCATCACGTTTGAAATATCAATCAATGTCACTATCACCATATTCCTCTTATTTTTCCTTGTTCTCGGACTCAGGGTGTACGGAAACAAAGAATCGGTACTCTTGATATGCTTTATCGAGCTATTGATTATATCCCTCGTTCTTTTGATCAAGCTATCATTAATCCTGCTACTGCTCTCACTTTGCCTTTACAGGCTGCTTTTTATGCTCCTCCTTCTTCATCTATGTCTGCCCCAGCTAAAGTTAAACAAATGATGGTCTCTGATGTATTTCACTATGATCCTTATTTGCGTTTACTCCATTGGAAAGATACTTTAGATCCAGATCTTCTAATGTGGAAACGTGCTCCTCCAACTATTTATAAGGGCCTAATCACTGGAAATTTCAAGCTTCAACAATATTTTGTCCCACTGTGTCGTCCAGCGTCCTTCATGGATAAGAATATTTCTTTTGCTCCTTTTGTGAATTGTCTGTCTCTTGATGTCTCTCTAACTGCGGCTAAATCCAAGGTCTCGGCGAAGCTTTTTCGATCTGCCTTTCAGTCAACCCAAATTGCTCCTGAGTCTCTTCGGAAGGTCTCTGCTGCTAGCTGGAAATACTTTTGGTCACTATCTCTTACTGTCGTTCAGCGAAATGTCATATATCGTTTAATTAATGGGTGCATTCCTAACAGAAGTTTCCTTCATTTGGTGATGCCAACCGTATTTGACTCTCCTTTGTGTCCTGTTTGTGTTGTGTCTCGTGATTCCTCTTCCCATTTACTTTTTCATTGTCCATCCAAAGAAAAAGTATGGCAGGGTGTCATCTTCGAGTTCTTGTGGCTTACTACGTCCATTGGAGATATTAAAGAAGCCTTCTTGTCCCTAGATTTTTCCTATCTTTGATACTGCCAAGTTAAAGGGATTGATTCATATAAGATCCTTCTTATTTCACTTTCACAAATCTGGCTTGCTCATATGCGATTTGTATTCAACCAAGTCCCAGTTTCTCCTGCAGCCATTTTGGCTAGCCTCCGCATCAACATTCACAAAATGATTGATGAAGATCAATGCCAATCCCTCCTGTAGTTTAGCTCTACTGGTTCTTTCCTCCCTCCATTCTTGCCTCTCATATTAATTCTTTTTGCTCTCCTCTTATGGTTATATTCCTCTTTATTTTTTTCTTTTTAATTTTCATAGCCTTTTATTTTACTTTAACTTTTTTTTTCTCAAATATTATTATCTCCATTGCGCCCGCCTCTTGGATAGGAAGTACCTCTCTTGTCTTACACGGAGCAATTAATAAAACAATTTTTTAAAAAAAAGTATATAATAAGTATAGACCACATAATAATTGCAACGATTAGAGTAACACCAGCCCCTTCCTCTTAGCTTTTAGTGCATCCTTCTTACCAATCACTCCATTGGATCCAAGATAATTGTACTTATAATCCCATTTAAAATTAATATATTTTATTACTCACTTAGCATTGATACTTATAATTAATTGTATAAATAATTGGTAAAATGTGCAGCAAAATTATCTATCGATCAAACTTTTGATGAAGTTTTTAGTTACAGATTTTGTAGAAAAGCCAAAATGTGGAACGAGGATATGCTCGGCTTTTTTTGGGGGCAAAACCGAGGATATCCCTTTTTTAAACATTTTCGAGGATATCTCTACGAAAAATTAATATTTTTAAAAAAACTTAACTAGACCTAATAGAACTCAGTAAGCTCTATAACATGAACATAAAACAACTGCTATCCAATTTAACAAATCTTTTAAAACCCACTACAAAAAGTGTCAAAAAAGGAAAAAAAAAGTGCCCAGAATTTTTTATACTTAAATATGTTAAAATTAGCACCAAAACAAGTAAGTTTTATTATTATAAAGTGTAGGGATAATTTGATTTTTGGTAGAGATATGAGAACTCAAAGTTTTTCATTCTTAATAGTAGTAAAATACTTGTAAAAATCTGAAACATTAGCACGAAAAAAGCTATAACAACTGCAAAAAATGAGATATTTCTGGGTACTCATTTTTGGTTCAAAATTGAATATTTCAGGTACATTACTATACAATTTTTTCTAGTGTTATTTAATGAAAAAAAAAAAATTACACAAAGATAAAAACTCGAACACAATTTTCAAGGAAAAAGCATAGTATCTTACACGTTTTTGAGTTTTTCGTGAAATATAAAAAAAATTTTGGAACAGGCGGCATAATGCAACCAATTCATACTTATTTAGCAGTGTCTATGGTATGCCCTAAAAAATGTTTAGTATGGGATGAGTTATAAAAAAAGAGGGCAGGCTCTATATTTATTAGTTGTTTAAGGAACTTTATACAAAATAGGAAATAATAACAAATTTTGAATTTAAACTACCAAAAGCTATTTGTGGAAGCTGATATCTGGGATGTTCCAAATTGAGGTCATATTGATTAATCAGAAATATGAAATATAAAATACATGATTTCACTTATGCAAAGAAACAGTTTGTCAGTATATAGGTAATAATTTTTTTTTTTTTTTTTTTTTTTTTTTTTTTTGGAAACATAGGCCAGAGCTAGCTGAGAGCCACCTTACATTTCGAGATTTATTTTCTTTCTTTAATTTGATTTTATTTTATTTTGTTGGGAAAAAAAGGTAAGAAACGGGAAAAATTTACTATAATCCCAAAATTAATAAAGATACATTTTTAATATGCGGAAAAATTTGAAAGGAGACTGTATGTATAGAGTGAATGAAATTATGCATAATAATACAAATGTTTATGCTTGCTTTTGAGTGATAGCAATCATAGCTGCCAAAGCAGCACCAATACCATTACCATCACGAGTGATACCGATATTGATATGATCGACACGCTCACCATAGATACCTTTCAAAGCATCGTTGACACGTCTAGGGAAGTTGGGGAAATGTTCATAGACTGCACCTTCCATACCTATCACATAAATTCAATAAATAAACTTTCCTTGAATAAATTAAGAAATTTTCTAACAACTTACTGATAGTTAAACCTTCTTCAAGAGCATTTCTCATATCAATGATAGCACTCATGGCAGCAGCAACTAAACGAGCAGCACGGTGAGAAACAAGTTCACAAATAGTTCTAACGATTTGACGATCGGAAAGAGTAGTTGAGGGCAAATTCATAATAGATTCTAAGATATGTTTGGTAGCTTCTAAATCAGGAGTATCATCAGAGCCAATTGCACTCATGTAAGAGGCTTCAAAGAAGTAAGGAGTGTTCAACTCAGGTGTATATTGACCATCAAAAAGAAGACGGCGATCAAGGAAATCAACCATAATAATACGGGCAATTTCACCCAAGTAAAGACCAGAAACCATTTTTTCAAAAATGTGAACACCGGGATTGACAGATTGACGGTTAACACGGTTATCATAGAAAGTGCGAGGCAAGAGACCAGGATTCTTGTCACCGAAAGATCCCCATTCAGTATTAATAATCATATCGCCATCAGCATTGGGAGGTAATTCCTTCTTGTTCTTAACGATAGCCTCAACCTTTTCCCAATAAGCAGCATTGGTACCAGTACTAATAGTACAAGCAACCAAGGTATCCAAACTACGGTAACTGTGAGCCAAAAGACAACCAACAGCACCATTAATAACAGCCTCAACATTAATGTTGATATGACGACGTCTGAAACCAATCTGTAAAAGCTCAGCAATGTTCTTACCGTCGGCACCAGTGATTTCAAAGTCCTTGGTCCATTGAATAACAACAGCCTTGTTCAAAGCGTGTTGTTCAAGAGGGAAAGACAAGACAAAACCGAGACTCAAAGCTTGTCTAAGTTCATATTTACCGACAAAAGATAAAAAGTTATCGACACTTTCGACCAAGAAATCAATCATGGAATTAATGGAGCCCTTCTTGAGATGTTCACTAATCACAAACTTTTGTTGACGAGTGCTAATACGACCTTGACCATGCAAAGTGACAAGATAGATACGAATGTTGGAACCTAACAGTTACACATATTACGTCAATTAGCACAGTAAAGCAGTAATTTGCACTTTCATCTCTTACCACTCAATTCTAAACCGAGATATTCACCAGTTTCTTGACCAGTAGGGTGTTTGAAAATCCAAGAAGGCAACATGGCCATGTTAGATTCATCAGATTTCAAGCCAATATCCATTTCGCGACGCAAATTATCACGAAATTGCTTTAATTCTTCAGTAGATGACTTGAAATGTTGTCTTAATTCTTCAATGGCCTCAATTTGAGCATCGGTACCAGTTGTAGGACCAGATGAAAAAGATCTGCGAGGTTGCGACATGTTGTATTAATACTTTTTTTTTTTTTTTTTTTAAAAAAAATAAATAAATAAATAAAAAAAGAGATATTGAAAGATAAAAAGAGGAAAAAGTAAAGAAACGAAACGAGGCGTATTTATTACGAAAATAAATGGGTTAATAATAAATTTCCAACTTCCTCCGAATGGATTTTCTTAAGAAATCACGGGTTTTATTTAGCCAATTATTATGTCTTGGTAGAGAAATACCGCTAAAGACATGCTCAAAAAAAGTTTTCTATCATCCATAAAAAGACATTATCTAGAGATATCCCTGATTAGCAATGGTTTAGTCAGTCAAATAAGGTCGCCTAAAAGTAACTTTTTTCCCCTCTGCGTAACAATGGATTCAATAAATGATTATGTACCACTATCTATGCATACATTTTGAAGTTTTTAATTTCCTTTTCTTTAATGCATTTCAAAGGATTTTACCGCATTTTACCGTTCAGTTTTTTTCTTATACATACGCGAATATATATATTTGAGATTTTATTGATTTCATTTGAATTAAAAAAAGAGATATAGAATAATGATTATAATAAACACAAAGCAAGTAGAAAAAAAAAGAAAAAAAAAAAAGAGTTTAGTATATGGAATCACAGCAAATGGAAACAAGTAGAAAATGTCTACAAATCACCCTTATAAACCCAATTACCGTTGGTGGCGGGTACGTATTTACTCTTTACAGTAGATGTCAACATACGTTGGAGTGTAATAACGGTAGGCTCATCATCTTCCCATTTGAAATATGTGGGTTGCCATTCTTCTTCAGCTTCTTGGCGTGCAGCTCTTTCTTCTCTCTTCTGTGTCTCAATCTTATTCTTTTCAATACCAGCCAAGTTTGTATCATTAGCGCGAATAGCGTCTGATACCTTTTGCCAAATCTTACGACTTTCCATTTCGCCTTGCTCTTCAGTATCTTTAACATGCATAGGAGCAGGTGTCAATGCAGTGACATCCAAGAAAGGTTCACATGTCTTTGATCCATATTTAGTAAGTGTAGATTTACCACTCCATTGGCCTTCCATCTTACAAATATATTCCTTTGAACTACCTCCATTACGACGAAGATAACATTTAAAATGATTTCTTTCACCAGAAATCCAACCACGTGAGGTATATTCAATAGAACAGTATAAACCAGTTGATGATTGAATATGGGATGTACCAGTTAATTCGACGTAAGGGGCTATAAAACAAATAAATAAATTTAATGCAACTGCAAAAGATAAAATAAAAATAAAAATACATTACCAGCATACCAAATACCATTAACGGTAATAGAAGGGCATGTATACAAGTAGCTTTCATTACTACGGTTCTTTAAAGTCACTACACTCTGGCCAACTTGATCAACGATCAAAGAAGTACCCGAGAAACGAGTCTTTTGACCAGTATGGCCATTCAATGTTAAACCATGTTTCTCATTCTTGATGTGGAATCCGGTCACAGGGGGATGGTGAGATACCTGTTCAACAAGAACATCAGTTTCACCAGATCCTTGCAAATCGCCCCATTGCATCTTAAATTGTTCACCTAAAACAGGATTATAAGGCTTCTTTTCCCATTCACCCTTGGGAACACGACGAGAGTAAGAGGCGTTTAAAGAAGAGATAAACCATTTTACAAATGCAATCATGCGTTCAATCTCGTCATCAGATTTGGTGATATCTGTAAAGAGGTCCGGTTGTTGTGTCCAATATTCACTAAAAATTATTAACGGGTTAGAATATTAAGAATATGAATTTTTGTTCAAAGTCATGTTGTATTAATTGCTATGCCTCAATTTCTCTTGTTTCTTATCCACGCAAATATTCTCTCTCTCTCTCTCTCTCTCTCTCTCTTCTCACACAAACACACACACAGCCGTCCACCGCTTAATATTTTATATATTGCACTTACGAGTATTCGATTAATGATACAGGAGCAAGTAGGAAAGCAGGACAAGTTAATGAAGAGAGATCACCAGAAAAGGAAGCCAAAGACTTCAAAAATTGATGAAAGGCGCCTTTTTGTTCGGAGGGAATTTTATCAACGTTATTAACTTCATCGTTATCAGGAGCAGACATCTTTATTTTATTTTATTTATTTATTTATTTATAAAGTAAAAAAGAAAAAAGAGAAATTATTAAAAAAACCAAAAATAATCTGATTTTGTACTTTCGCATGTATTTTACAATCTCCTTTTTTTTTTTCTCGCTCAACATCAAAAATTACGTCACTTTGGTTAGAATCTGATTGCATTCAGTCATCGACCGTTTTAACTATATAAAGTGATACCCACCTAAATATTTTTTTTTTGAGTTGGTCAACTGTAGAAGTTTGAATCTGTTTTATCATGTGCAATTTCCATCATTTCATCAAAATCTTTCTTGTCTGTGCATTTTTAGATACCCGATTCAAATCCAGATGGCAATGCTTCTATATTCATGAACATTTGCCTAGCTCTAATACCAATATACATTGATTACCCAGGGCAATATATTACAATTAATTAGTAAACTGCTGTTAATTAATATTCAAAATTTAGAAGCAACTTCATCGTGCTTTGTAGTAAGTACAATGCCAAGAAGCTTAGCAATTCCGCTTATATTTATTTACAAATTAAACCTGCATTTTCAAAAAGTGAACCGCTTTTATCATCAGCAATCGAAATCTATAATGAAATATTCGAAAAAAAACCGGCTAAATTGTTCCTCACGTAATGGTAATATATATGTAATAAACTTTATTTATATCGACATGCGAGATAATGTTATTTTTAGGACTTTCCGCCACAACTTGTTTTTGACATTTACAAAGAATCTCCGGGTTACATTTTGCCACTTGACCAGTTTAGCAAAAATAATTAAATCATTGACATATCTAATATCTTCAATTATTTATTGAGTGTTGTATTATTACTTTTAACCTTATTTTCGGAGAGTACTATTGGTATAGGATGATGAATGTATGACAACTCCATGTCATAGTTTTTATGAAGGAGTCCTAATTGAGAAGATGGTGGTGATGTTGGGCTTGTCGCAGGAATAGCTCTATAAGAGACTATTTATAACTTAACTATAAATGGGTATAATTATTTAGCCACTACAGATGTTACCTTCATTTCAAAGCTTAAAAGACAATTAGTAGTATTATTTTTAGGAGTATATTGGAGTATTGTATTAGGTAACCTAAAACAAACATCGCTCTTGTGATGATCTTTACTACTAACGACCAGATATAGATATACACTAAATTATTAAGTTCTTACATATTATAATGTGATTTTTTGAAGAAATTAAGACGCGAACTTCAATCAAAAGTTTGAGGAATTTTTACACGGGTTGAAATGCTTAGATTACGATGGATGTATATTGCATATTCATCAAAATAATCTTTTATCTAAACTTCAATAATAACCCTGGAACAAAAAGTATACGGATGCAATATAATTTTTATTATAATGTTGCTTTTGTGTAAGTTATAGTATCAAAACGTATCCCAACTTTTTGCATTAATTGTAACGCTTTGATCATTTCGAGATTAAGCCTAAATTCATGTTTATTTTTTTTTATTTTTTTGAAGATTTGCATCAAGAGAATACAGCAAAATTAGTTTATTTTCTATAATCTATATACTTCAACATTATTTGAGTGTATATCTTTTTGTTATACATGCATTGAGAGTACTGAATTATTAATTACCTCATTGAGAACTGTTTAAAAAGTTAAGCGAGAATTGAAATAATAAAAAACCCATGGCCGGGTTTAACTTCCCTAGATGACCATTTTCAGAGTTTTTGAGGCTAAAAGGGTTTTTTTCACAACTAAGATTATAACAAACATTTTTTATTTTTTAAAACATTTGTAGGTATAAATTACTTCAGAACAGTAAAATTTTTAGTTTGTTGACTTTTGTCACAGAATTATTTTTTTGTTTACAATAATCAAAAATACTATTTTTTGAATGAAGATTGAAAATATATGTACAAAATACAAAATTTAGTAATTGTAAATCAATTTTAATCATTTCATATCAATATTTACCCCAGTAAAAAGTCCCATTTTTAATATGGAAAATTGTAAAATGCGAAAATTGAGACATTTTCCTTATAATACTTTGTCTAAATCAAGATGAAATGAACAAGTTTTTAAAAAAAAAACTACCAAATTAAATAGAGTCTATCTATACTTTGGAGCATTGCCAAGCTTCCAAAATGCGCTATTTAAAGTATCAATTTTCATGTAATTTTGGCGAAACAGCAAAATTAATAAATACGATGTTTCGTAAAAACTAATGCATCAATTTCAATTCTCATGATTTATACTAATGCATTCGGTTCTTGGGCATCAAATGATTCCAAAATTAAAAATATAAGCTTGTAATTTTCACTGACAATTCTGCATATTTATGTGCAATTACCTTTAAATTACTACGCAAAAATACCACTAAAATATGCTTGCCTTTCATTTTAGAATACACTAAACTCGTAACACACCCTTTTTTTTTATTGATTTAAACGGCTTTTTATCAAGGCATACCAAAAATTGAACTGAAAAAGTATTGTATAAATTTTCAAAAAAAATTTTTTTTTATAAAACCATAAAGTGATGGCATAGAGAAGGTAAATATATTTTATTCTAAATAATATATACGATGGAGAGGCTGTATAATTTATGAAAGAGTGTGAATAAATATATATTGCGATATCGGGTTATTATTTAATGTGTATCTTTTGATGGTACACCGGTTGGTGTTGGCTGAATGTTCGCAAATGATTCTGTTGGCGTACTTTGTGTTGTATATTGTGGGTCATTTGTAGTGATGGTGCCTTGATCCCCAGATATGTCCAATAAGCTAAATACAACAGTTGATTAATATCCCCAGAAATAAACATTCTTCCCCAACAAAAACTAAACTTACTGGTCAATTGATTTTGATAAATCACCCCCATTGGCATGTAATATAAGATAACAAACACTATTATCTACGTTTGTAAACATACTATTCAATGTTTCCAAATTTTCATCGAATTGTTGTCTTTGTTGCATTATTATTTGATCTGGATGTGGCCTAGGAGGTAAAGGAGGTTGCTGCTGTTGTTGCTGTTGTTGTTGATCTTGCTGCAATTGTTGTTGTTGTTGCTGATAATAATATTGTTGCTGTTGTTGATAGAATTGCTGTTGTTGCTGATGATAACGCTCTTCTTCATCTGGACTTTCAGCTCTACTACTAGTAGCAGAGGTATCACTCAATCCTTGAAATATTTTGCCTACAAAACTTATAGGTCTTTGCATGGTTTTCTGTGCAAATTGACTACCTCGTTCTAACAAGGCAGCAGCTTTCGCAGGATCTAATAATGGTTGCACTTGAGGCCGTGTGGATGATGAACGTGACGGATGCAAAGCATTTTCATAATTAATTTGTTGTTTATCTAAAGCAACAGATGGACGCTCGTGTTGTAATTCAGTCATTGTGCGTTCAATGTTACTATCAAATTCTTCTTTTGTGATTGAAAGTGAGTTCGCTTCCATGGTTTCAATAAAGGAGATAGCACCCATCTGTTCAAATAATGTAATTGATTAGTACAACATATATGTTTTGTGTAAGAATCTTGAATACTAAACATACTAAATTAGTCAAATAATATCCTGCTTCA
Source organism: Mucor plumbeus (assembly GCA_016758945.1). Classification (NCBI taxonomy): domain Eukaryota; kingdom Fungi; phylum Mucoromycota; class Mucoromycetes; order Mucorales; family Mucoraceae; genus Mucor; species Mucor plumbeus. Next base: position 21,627 of record JAEPRC010000198.1, read on the forward strand.
GCTTGTAATTGCTCGGGATTTCTAAATCGATAAATATATCTACTAGGTATTAATAAAAAATACAAAAATTCTACGTCAATCCACTACATACTGAACATTTGACACTAATTTTGGGGGATTTGCTCTAATAACCACATATATCAGAATTGGTAGGAATTTATCTGCACCAGCATCACCTTCCACATGCTTGATTAATCCTAAATAAAAAATTAACTCAGTTTGATATTCATGCAAAAAAAAAAAAAAAAAAAAAAAAAAACTGATATGATCAGCAACTAACCAAAAATGACTTTACAGCAATTCAAAATACAAATTAATTTATCTCTTGGTGCTTTGTAATTATTAATTTTTAATATTTCTAAAGAAATAAAAAGGTTAATGTCGTACGAAAATATTAAAAAGAAAAAAAGTACCTGATTCAGCAAACGATAAAAATGATTCATTATGCTCGGTTTCTGGAATATCCAAGTGTTTTTCACGAATCCATCGAAAAATACTAATTTTTTGATACAAAATTTCATCTCTTTCTTTATCGTCAGTTGTATTTGGACAAAATGTTCTAATATAAAATGTTTAATTTCTTCTTCTGGTATAAAATAGAATTGAAAAACTAACACATGGTATAGTCGATTCATGACTAATTTTTCCATCCCTTCCTTTGCATTTCCAAATTCTTGTTCAGACATGTCTTTCCAAATATCGCATTCTCTCATTTTGACAAATATAAACTGAACTATATGAGAGAAATGAAACATATCATAGTATTTTAAATAGCTTACATCAAGGAAATCTTGAATAATTTTGATCTGCTCATTCACTGTCCATGGCCTACGATCAAAAGCCTGTAAAAAACTAATTTCAATTGTAAATTAATATATGCACATTCAATGTTTTATACATGTAATTAAACCTCTTGAAATAGCGAGTAATTGGTTTTGAATTACGACTTCTCATTTGCTCCAAAAATCGATTAAAGTCAAAGGGTATCTCTTGTTGAGGAGGGGTATCAGGTACAATCTGTAATTCATTTGAATTCAGTGATGGACGTCTCATTTCCGTAGTTGTTGATGTGGTAGTAGTGGGTGTTTCTTCTAAATTAAATGACCGCGCATAAATTGCTTTATATTTTAGTTTCATTATATTCGTATTTCTGTTATAATTGTGCCTTGTTTTATGTATTGAAATTGTTTACCATTAAATTGATTAAAAATATGATCCATTTCCTCTGTGTGAATAGGTGTAGATACACGAGGAATTTTATCTTTGGTATCGCTGTAATAACATATGAAAATTATAAATTTAAAATCGTACAAAAATTAAAACATGAAATTTCTTACTCTTTTTCTTTATTAAGTTCGTCTTCTTTTTCACTTTCAAGTCTATCATCTTCATCATCTTCAATTTGAGAAGATAACTTTGCCTTTTCATCAAAGTCTTCTAGTAAATCGTCAACTCCTTTATCCTCTTTTGTTGTTGCTGTCTGTTTCATTTTTCAAAACTTTTTGTTTTTATGTAAATAAATAAGAAAGAAGGAGAAAGGAGATTATTCAAAACAAGAAAGGAAAGAGATATATAGGTTGGAGAGCACAAAATATCATCATATTCCATACTTTTGTATAGTCACAGAAAGGTAATCATTCTTTAAATGACGTACAAATATAAAATTAGGGATACAAAATGTGCAATAACTGACTCCATTTTATTTAAAAGGAGCACTGTATATTGCTTAGATGTAGTATTTTTAGTTTATACAGTATATCTAATTCTTCATTGCGATCAGAGCCAAGTATAGATTTTTGTAAATATAATTGTTTAATGTAACCACAATCACAACATTTGATCTCGTGTATAATATATCTATGCTCCGCAACAAAATGTGTCCAAGTAGTGATTACTTGAAAGCCAATTATGAATTTCCAACAACGTATTTGATACTATTATTATCATGGGGTGTTTATAATCATATAGTTGCTATAGACACCAGAGAAGATATTCAACAAACAACAATATAGATCAGAAACCAAATTTAGCGAATGCTCTTTTTTTTAAAAAAAAAAAATAGAATTTATTTAAGATATTGCCAAACAAAACAGATTTTTCTACTGCAAATTAATAATTAAATATAAATAAATATCATGTCATAAATATGCGGGCATAGCTGTCTAACTTTAATCATTATTTCATAACGATGTTATATTCTTAAATCAAAAGAAATTTGTGTTGTCGAAGAGACTGCAACATTATAATAGTGTGTATAAACAACGACAAAAAATTGATTTTCAGATATCAATATCATTACTTTAAAAAGTTTTTTTTCGAACCTGTTCTGATGGACTAAAAGCAGTTTAAAGCTTAAAAATCGTTTTTATGGCGTTGATGCGTATGAAATATTTTTTTGTTTCTTCTTTTTTTTTTTTTTTTTTTTTTTTTTTTTTACAAAAAACGTTTAAATCCAAATAACTTCAAGCCGCATAAAAAAAAAGATGCAATCCGAGTTGTTTTTGACAGGTGAATTTTTTTTCTTTTTTCGTACAGTTTGAAAACGCCATTGATTTCGAAATTGCTTTCTTGATGAGAGTAGACAAAATTGGGCTGGATATCTAATGCATCGTGATTCAGCTCAATTGATTAAATTTGAAAAGTGGATAAAGATGATGATCTACACAAATTTAGTTTTGTGAACATATCACGAACTGAAAACCTAAAACGCAGAAAATAATGATAATAGTAGCATTCGAAATAAAGTTTCAACCGGCCATTACACATAAATACATGAAAATGAGAAAAAAAAAATCAAAGTATAGACACAAATACTATTACAATATTTATATACAGTAAAACAAAAAAGTAAATCATTTGCAAAATACGGTATATTTAGATTAAAAAATTATATATGGCAACATTTATTGTTCAGCCTTGAGGGATTCAACGAGAGCAATGTATTGCTTTTCGGCATCTTCTTGAGATGTGCCTGAAATGAGAAAAAAAAACACGTAAATATTTCCCACCCTAACTATTTCCAATCTCGATGATAAACAACTTACCCTTAAGCTTGGTCCAAGCATCCCACTTGTAGCGACCCCTGATATCAAAAGTAGGCTTGGCTATGTACGTTGTAAATATAATTGCAATGCATTATAGATTTAATATTACTTACATGAAGTGTTATCACCAACAGTAGCTTGCTTGAAGAGACCATAGAGTTCCAAAAGTTGGTTATCAGAGGGTTTCTTGGCGAGATTCTTTACTTCCTCGGCAGCAGTGTTAAATTCCTAATGAAATAAACTTGTTAACATTTTGTTATATACCATTTTGGTCTTTGATTTACTTACGGCAGAAGGCATTTTTATAATTTGTTAGTTACAAGATAAAGAAGAAGAAAAACAAATGTTACCAAAAATTCGCTGGGTTTTTAAAGCAAATCTTTTGAATGTAGCACAATGGTGTATAGCTGGATGATGTAGCTGTAAGTTGGGTTGTTTACCCCCTGGTCATGTGTCAGTTAACCAAGTGGCATGAATTATTTGGGTCCAACACTTGGGGATAACAATTTATGAAGGAGCTGTTTCCATTTTACAAGTAAAATTTCATCATTGTGATTAAGTTGTATCCTTTGAAAAATAGAAACTTATAAAAATAAATTAATATGACAAATCTTCATATGTAAATGATAAAACGGCAACTCCTTTTCAATCTCTATTTTAGTACACTTGTCTTCAATTAAAATGCAATTTCATATGATTTTGATGTATAAACACACTAAAGAATGCTTGGGCAACCCACAGTCTAAAATTGAAGCAATATGTCTTATTTGTCTTAATATATAAGACATCTTTAAGCGTTATGCTCCTAAAAAATGAATTTATCATAACTATATTTCTGATATATCCAAGAACTCGACTTTTTTTTTTTGAAAATTGATTACAGCAAAAATAGGCCATGGAATAAATAAATAAATAATAATAATAATAATAATAATAATAATAATAATAATAAACGTATTGATAATGATAAAAATCCAAGCTTTTGCGTGTAAATATAAGAAATCAAAAAAAACTAGCAAAAAAGAGAGAAATCTGGTGATCATTTTTACAAGAATAATATTGCATGATAAATAAGTTTTAGACTCTGTAAAAATTCTTTTAAAAGCTAACACTGCAATTTAAAAATGTGTATTTTTGTGTTAAAATAGAAGAAACCATGGGAAAAGTTGCAAATAAAAATCTCAATCGTAAAGAAGCGTATATTACAATTGCTTTATATTAAGTATTGCCATACTAAATTATCCCGTTGGAGATCCTAAAAATACTTTAAAAACTAACATTATGGATTGTCGTAATAAAAAATGCCTCCAAAGTCGCGTAAATATTAGTTATTTTAAAGTTCATGCTTGTATAAAGCTTGTCTCCTCTCGATTAACGGCTTTAATAGATATATTCTCATCAGTTTTCACGGGAAATCATGAAAAGAAATTTATTAAAGTTTTTATCATAACTTCTGTACCTGAATATTTTATATATTTTTGACAGCGCTACACTGTTGTGATGCTTTCCTATCCACTTCTGGGGCCAGGGGTTGAACCAATGCCCTTCCCCAATGTATCCAGCGAAAGAGAAACGTTTAAATATGAATTTTCCCGGAAATTGTCTTAATTGCTCAAATTCAGCGCTTATTGGACCAATTGAGCTTTATTTCATGGATTCTCAATTACGATAAAAAATGCGAAATTCTATTACAATAAAGTTGAACATGCTTTGTGCTAAAATCTGGATTATGATTTCTCTGTGTAACCTTACTGATTGTCTTTGGTACGTATTTGTATTTGAAGAGATGTGATAAGATAACAGGCTTGTACGTGTGTATCTTTTTATCATGTCATCTGCTCCAAATTCAAAATTAAATCAATGTCAATTGGTTTTGTATCAATTGATTCTCATCTAATTTTTACTTGCTGCAGCATAAAGCATTGACAAAGGAACCCTCCAACTATCTTCACGTGATGGCTTTTTTTTTTTGAAATCCAAATAAAAGTACCTGCGACCCCTCCCCACATTTTTCCAACTTTTTCTTTTTCTTTTGTCTTCTCATTTCCGCCAAATAAAATAATGTTACGATCTCGTTTATTTAATTTATCCACAATTGCAGGTTTGTTTGACTTACAAAAGATAATTAACAACATTATAATTAAATACACATATGCATATACTAGTTGCGCAAAGAGCTGCTTTTCAAACCAATCGTCTAACTTATAATCGACTTACTACTCTTCCTGCTTGTCAAAGATTTTTTGCTACTTCCGATCGTGTTCCTGAGACACATGTTCGTTCCTTTGGTCAACCTACAGCTGTAACTCATCCCAATATTATGAAAAAGGGAGAAGGTTAGCAAATTCATCAACATTTGGAAGAATTAAAAAATATTGCTTACACATACATTCATTGCAAATAGTAACACCTGGTTTATCTGCTAATGAATTTGAAACCAGACGCTCCAATCTCATGAAATCGTTACCCGACGGAAGTACCGTTGTAAGCGTGGGATACAGTACTCGATATATGACCAATAATATCTTTTACCCATTCCATCAAAATACTGATTTTTGGTATCTCTGTGGATTTAATGAACCAGACGCGGCCATGATTTTAGGTAAATGAATTATAATTTACAAGAGAGAGAGTGCGTGTGTGTGCATGTATTTGTTATAGCTAAAAACGGTATAATAGAAAAGGATGATTCAGAGCGTGGTTATAAGCAAACCATGTTTGTTCAACCAAAAAATGCTAGCGCGGAATTATGGGATGGACCTCGTACGGGCGTTGAAGGAGTGAAGGAATTATTCGGAGCAGATGAAGCTTTTGACAATACAAGATTTTCATCCTATTTCAAGAAGGTTTTAAGCTCTTCTAAACACATTTTCATGGATAGTCCTGGTTCAATGCCTTCTCTTATTTCACAAGAGAACACCAAGAAGCTGATTGAAACTGGTACGTTGAGTTCTTTTTTTATACCGGCTTCTTGGGATAAGAGACGCTTGGTGATATCTTTAAAGGGTGTGTGTGTGTGTTGGGTTGAACAATATCTTTTCGGGATAATTTTTCACTAGCGTCTTGGAATTTCAAATAATAATGTGGGAAATAACTAACATATATACTCTTATACTATAGGCTTAAAATTACAAACTATCTTACCCCTTAGTAAGACAATTCAAGAACTTCGAATGATTAAAAGTTCTAGCGAAATTGATATCATGAAGAAATCTGGTATGATTAGTTCAAAGGCATTTATTGAGGCAATGAAATGGACAGAGCCTGGTACCACAGAAGGTCAATTATGGGCTAAATTTGATTATGAGACAAGAGTTCGAGGATCTACTATATTAGCCTATGTACCCGTAATTGCTGGCGGTCCTAATGCATTGTCGATGCATTATGTTCGTAATGATATGGAATTAAAGTAAGTTTGATTTCGTATATTTGAAGGGATCAATTTAGCTTATTAAGGGATGTACAGGAACGGAGATTTGGTTTTAGTCGATTGTGGAGGAGAATACAATGGATACGCTAGTGATATTACCCGTACATGGCCTGTAAATGGAAAATTCAGCGATCCTCAAAAAGAATTATACCAAGCAGTGTTGAATGTCAATAAGGCTTGCATTAAAATGTGTACAGAATCAAATAGCATATCATTACATGGCATCCATGCACACTCAGTGAAACTTATGAAACAAGAATTACAAAATATTGGATTTAATGTCAATACATGGGATCTTGAGCGTATTCTCTACCCACATCATGTTGGTCATTACTTAGGTTTGGATGTACATGATTTACATGATTTAGACAGATCTCGTAAATTAAAAAAGAACATGGTTGTTACCATTGAACCAGGAATCTATGTACCTTTCAATGACAAATTTCCTAGTAAATACCAAGGTATTGGTATTCGTATTGAAGATAATGTTGTCGTTGGAAAAGACGATCCTTATGTCCTTACTGCCACCTCACCCAAAGAAATTGTAGACATAGAATTTTGCTGCCATAATCACTAATTAATTAGCACTTGTTTAACCCTTTTTTCTTTAATCATTGAAATATGTATAATTTATATAGAAATATATTTTGAAAATGTATAATAATATATATATATATATGCTGCCACTTTTTAGTTCCTTTCTTTTATATATAAAATCAACCCTAACCCTAATCAATAAGTTAATAAAAAAAATCATATAAAACTGTATAAAGAATACTTTACTTCAATTTTTTCGAAAGAATTAGCCTTATGCTTGGGTAAAAATACGAAATCATCAGGAGCAGGACCCAATAAAAGTTCACTGATCTTGACCCAATCTGAAGCGAGGGGACTAGCCATCAAGGTTTCCAGGTCATTACGACCTTGATAAGGAGGAGGTCTTTCATTCATATTTTGAGGAGGATTTTCCAAAACACCAACAGGGATATATCTATACAAGAATGATTGCCATTCACAGAGGAAACGTCTAGTTGTGTTCAAACCTTGACTATCAGTACCCCAATGCTCTAAACCATAATCACAGAAACGCTTCATCATATCAAGACGCTCATTAGCAGAGATATCCCAATGGCGCTGATTTTTGATTTCATCGAAAATCCAAGGTTTGATCAAAGCACCTCTACCAATCATAACACCATCAACACCACTGACTTGAATATCATGGTTATAATCTTCGAAACTCATAATATCACCATTACCGTAAAGAGGCATTTGATGAGTCAGGTTTTTCATTTTACCGATATAATCCCAATCTGCTTTTCTAGTATATCTTTGTGTACGAGAACGACCATGAATCTATTGATAAAATGTAAATTTCATGATGTAAATATAAATACCAAATGTTCCTACTTACAGTACTCAATGCAATACCCATTTCATCAAGACGGGGAACAATACGATCAGCAACAGGATAGTTATCCTTAATACCCATTCTATACTTTGCAGTAATAGGAATATCTGTAACACTCTTCATACCCTTTAAAATCTTGTACATACGACCTCTTGCTTCCAACAAAGCTGAACCAGCACCCTAATAAAACTACTGTTAGCTAACAAATTCAAAAATCAACCAAATAACACTTTACTTGTTTAAAGACAAGATCAATAGGACAACCCATATTCAAATCAATAAAGTCAATATCAGCTTCTTTGTTCAAAACTTCACAAGCCTTGGTAACTTGATCAACTTTGGAACCACAAATTTGGATACCAAAGATGTCTTCAGATTTATGACGCTTTGTCAATGCCCATTCTGATTGTTGACCTCTTAATAAATTAGCTGCTAATGCCATCTCACCACAAGTGATATCGACACCAAATTCCTTACAAACTCTACGGAAAGGTAAATTACCAACAGTTGTTAAAGGTGCAAGGTATGTTTTGTTTCTAAAATCAATAATCTATATAGTTGACATTTAGTAAGTCGAAATCTTTTACTAAAATAGTAATTGTTGCATACCTTTTTGTAACCAGTATCAATAGGTCCAATTGGCTTTTCGTCATTAGCAGGTACGGCAGAGTCTATTGAAACATTGGTGAACTCGTTGGCAGCATCAAAAAATTCCTCATTTTCACTGTCGCTTTCTTCAGCCTTGGCCTTTTTATCAGATGGTGCAGCAAATAATGAAGGGTCATCCAAATTCTTTCTCTTCATAGCATTTGTATCTTTCATAGATTGTTCGTCTTGGATTTCTTTTTGGACTTCTAACAAATATTCTTCAGCTCTGGGAAAGTCATACTAATAAAGTAAGAATAAATATCAATGCAACTTTCTCTTATTTTTTAAAGACTAATTTCTTACTCTGCCTTTGAGAAGTTTGGTTTGAATATCACTGCTAATACCATTGACGGTAAATACAGGATTTTCGGCAACCTTGGCTTCATTAACAATTAAGTTGTTGTCTTTATCAACATGTGCCTTGAGGAAACGACATTTGTAGCCATATGTACATCTAAATTAAGATATATTTAAATTCATGTATTAGTATTGTAATGTTTTAATCTATCTTACTTTCCAAAAAGATCGAATTGAACACATCTATCTCCAAGGTCTTCGCCCTTGATTTTCAAATAAGCATCCAAATCATGAGTAAATTTACAGCTATATACATATGGTTAGTAGAAACTCAAAATGCAAATTTGATATCAAACATACTCTTTACCAAACACACACTCCTCACCACGAGAAGTAGCTTTACAAAGCTAAAATTGAATAGAACAGTAATTAGAAAACATTTTGCAATAAAACAATTGGGTTTTCTTACCTTCAAACTATCTTCAATTCTCTTTTTTCCTCTTTGGCCCTTGTTAGCACCACGGACATTCTAAAATATGTCAACATTTAATGTAATGCAAAGACAGTGTATACAAGATTTCATACCTTGGATTTCTTTCCGTTCTTTTTTTCTTTGGGTCCACCCTCTGCAGCATCATCGTTGATGGGAGCTTCTGCAATTTGTTCAGCTCTATCATCGTCAAACCAGCGATCCTTGCGGTACCTTAATTGATCGATGTTAGATATTCCATCTTTTTGTTGCTCTTTTTTTTCTGTGAAAATTCTTAAAAAAAAACTCACTCAGGCTTAATGCGTGCTTCTCCAGGCTTATTTTGTACTTGAACCATGTTGAGAGGTTTGTTTTACAGAAAAAAAAAGAAACTGAAATTATCGTTGGAAACTGTCTAAATAATCTAAGAAAAAAACTTATCGTGACCTTTTTAGTGACAACGTTTTGCATAGATCATATATATACGATATATCTCTACATCATGATATTGAAGCAAATGTTGCCGAGAAGAATAGATTTGCTTTGCAAATGGGATACCCTAATGTAAGGTTGTTTCCAGTTCAATTATATTATCATGTCTAGTTAAAAACACATCCAAGTTTCCTTGAGGGCTCGCTACTGGAAAATGCTAAAAAGTGAATACTAAAACTACATTGTTTGTGAGGGTGGGGGAGGCGGGGATTCATAATAAAGAAAGCTAACTTTTGTATCAATTTACTATCCAAAAAAAAAAAAAAAAAAAATTAATATCTCGCGAAAAACTCATAAACAGGTGAATTACTGCTTTTTTCATAAAAACTGAGTCTCACTTTTCATCTCTGCTAAACTTTCTTTTCCACTAAATGACATCAAGAAAACAATATATTCTAATGTACCTGAGATGTTAAACTTTGATCAGAAAACAAGTATCCAAAAATATCCTATTTTTTGCAGTTGATATAACTGTTTTGGTGCTAATGTTTCAGATTTCTACAGGTTTTCACTATTAAAAATTAAAAATTTTGAGCTCTCATATCTCTTCAAACAGCTAAGCTATACTAATACTTTTACAATCGAACTTACTTGTTTTAAAGCTCTTTATAACATACTCAAGTGTGAAAAAATTCTGAACACTTTTTTTTTTCGTTTTTTTGACATTTTTTATTGCAGATTTCATAATTATTCGCTAAATTGAGCAGCGGTTGTTTCTTGTTCCTTTTATAGATCTCAGTGAGCTCTATTGGATTCATTTTAGGTTCTTTAAAAATATCGATTTTTCATGGAGATATCCTCAGGAATGCGCACAAAAAAGATACGGTAATACTCCTATTTTTATGGGTATTTACTCATCCCTCCTAATTCTTTTTTTTTAGAAAAAAATGGCAAATGTTTGGTATTCCCTATGAAAAATTTAATTACAATGAGTATTCGTTATATAGGATACATGAATAATGAAAACTCATTATATTGGAGGTTTTTGAATCCAGTAATCTTTCTCAACATCTTCCCTGCTTAATTCCAGTATACCGATAAAGAAGGCGTCAGATAGAATTGTTTCCGCGATTCCAAGAGTTGTCTTTTGCTATATATGCTTGCAGTGGAATTACATACTAAAAGCTTGATAATCATAAAATAACTTAATTTACAAGTATCACTCACAGAGTTCATGCCATTTGAAATATTAAAGTGCAGCAATAATAAAGAGATACTCAAAGTGAACACAATAACAAACACATGCGAAAATACAAAATACTTTTGAACCAATACATGTCGTGTGAACGATAGCACCCTTGATCACAGTGCAATCGATTACACAAATGACATATATACCAAGAAGTATTTTACCTAATTCAATAAATAAAATATCAAAGATATTAGGTTTAATCAACTATTCCCCTGTGTCATAGTTACACTACCAACGAATAAGATTTCAAGCACACATTAGAATTCACACCTTAAAATCAAGGTTACCTAAATAGATATAGCCAATAGCTCCCAAAAGGCCCACATTGTCGCACTTGACATATAACCTTTTATGGTCGATGCTTCGCATGATTTATCCTTTCAATATGATATTAGTAACAACAACTCAAAATTAGAAGATTACTCCATTCAAGTCTGATGGTATACAAGTTCTCTAAATCACTATAAATACCCTCATACTTTTTCAATTATATTTAAACTTCAAAAATCTTTTGTAATAAAACTTTAGCTGATTATAATTGTATTTCTACCGCTTTTATTTTTATATTTTTTTTATTTTAGTAAACAACTTCGTTATTTACTGCAAATGTATTGTTAATAAAATTGTGACATTTTGGCAAAGCTATTTCTATTTACTCTTTTTGACATTTCAATCTATCTAATTCACATTACTGCATTAGAAATTTAATCTTTTTTATATTAAAGCTAATGGGAAAAGGAATTATCGAGTGCTAATTTAATTTATACAGCCGTCTATAAATGTATATGATATTTTAAAGTGTAACTAAGTTTTTATAATTCATGTTCTTGGTACTCACGCCAAATTCATGCCATTAATGACTAATTACTTATACAATTTAATGTATAAAAGGCTGCCAGTAATTCATATCAACTTTTGCAGCTGTAGTGTATATACTTTAAAACCTGCAGCCCATTCAAATCAATATTTATTGATTACAAGTATTTTTTCTGTAACTTTATTTTCTTCCAGCCGAAGAACAGTGAGAGTTATAAGTAAATAACGATTATTTCTAATACAATAAAATAAAGAAGACTACAAGCGATTATATCACGGAGAACGTAGGGTCTTTATTATTAAGTTAAAAAGGAAGCCAGGAGCCATCAGGTTCTAGTTTCTAAAAGTATTTATACTATTTCAATTCCATTTGGATGTCAGATTCAATATGGAATTGAGTTGATATTTAACATAAATGATAGGCAAAAAACCGACAAACAGCAGTAAAAAGTAGATTTTAGATGGGTTTCAAACTTTTCGCTTAATATTTGGTTTAATAAGCATGCTAAGTATAAATGAGAATGTGCCTCCCCTCTTAGGGCCGTTGAAATTTGTTCTAAAATAGAAGAGTTGATACCATAATATTGGTGCGCTAGCTCATCATCATCATTCACCAAATTGATCTAAAATTGATTGAAAAGAACTGATCATCAAAATTGAGGTAATAATTTTTTGTAACCAAAAAATGGATTCCATTGGAAGATATTCTGCAGTTTTTATTTTATCAAAAAATATCGATTTTTCGTTGAGATAATCAAAATAGTAATTTACATTAAAGATTGAAACTTCCCACGATAACACACCAAAATTGATTTGATAAATTGGTCCAAAAATGACCCAAAAAACAAAATTGCTCAATAGCTCATGAACTGCAAGATAAGTTAAATTAGCTTATTAAATGGTTTTTATACAGTTTTAAATTCTACTTTTAATTATATAAAATTCGGGCAGATGTTTTACATTAAATTTTGCGTAAAATACAATTAAAATTCTGGAGGTTTTTTGAAGATACACGTCATTTTTTTATAAGAGGGTTTCTAATTTAAATAGTTGACAAAATACACAGCAAAATTACTTACCGATAACGTTACTAATAAATTTTTAACTACTTTTTTCGTAGAGAAAGCAGGATTTTTATCAACTTTTTTTTTCTAATTCAAATTTGACACGAAGGTATACTAGTCTTTCTTAGGAGCAAAATCGAGGATATTCTTTTTGTGCGCATTTCTGAGGATATCTCCATGAAAAATCGATATTTTTAAAGAACCTAAAATGAATCCAATAGAGCTCACTGAGATCTATAAAAGGAACAAGAAACAACCGCTGCTCAATTTAGCGAATAATTATGAAATCTGCAATAAAAAATGTCAAAAAAACGAAAAAAAAAAGTGTTCAGAATTTTTTCACACTTGAGTATGTTATAAAGAGCTTTAAAACAAGTAAGTTCGATTGTAAAAGTATTAGTATAGCTTAGCTGTTTGAAGAGATATGAGAGCTCAAAATTTTTAATTTTTAATAGTGAAAACCTGTAGAAATCTGAAACATTAGCACCAAAACAGTTATATCAACTGCAAAAAATAGGATATTTTTGGATACTTGTTTTCTGATCAAAGTTTAACATCTCAGGTACATTAGAATATATTGTTTTCTTGATGTCATTTAGTGGAAAAGAAAGTTTAGCAGAGATGAAAAGTGAGACTCAGTTTTTATGAAAAAAGCAGTAATTCACCTGTTTATGAGTTTTTCGCGAAATATAAAATAAATTTAGGAATATATAGTATAATGTAACTAACTCATATCTATTCAACAGAGTGTAGATTAAATATATAAAGTGCTTAGCATGGGGTTGGTTATAGAAAAGAGAACAAGTTCCTGGCGGTGAAGATTGAAAACTATGGAAAGTGATTTATCAGAATTAGGAATTATCGAATTACCAGTTAGAGCATTTGTCAAACCATGATGTTTGACATGCAAATCATACAATGTTACATTCCATGCGGTTATCATCATGCTACTATGGGACTATAGAAGCATGATTATATTATATTCACACAATATCCACATGTTCATTCTAATTATATTATCATTCACATTTAATTCACTTATCAAATTAGTATATAAACCCTCTCTATAAGCTCATAATAAAACGGGACTTTTTCATTTGAATAATTTTATACGTTTACCTTTTGATAAATCAGAAAGCAATATAGAAAATACAATTATAGCTCTTCTATAGGTTTATTGAAGATAGCTGATAAGTAAAGAAAGGGTCAAAAAGTTTTTCAATATTCTCGGCACTTATAGTAATTATTAAATGTTGCTTTATTTAGAAAATTACTAATGGAGTAATTTATCCGCAAGCTTAAATTATGAAGCATGTGGTAAATATCAATTACCCTTGAATGGTTTGCATAATACTAATTATACAATTTCAAGTAATTAAATCTTAAATTTTCGCCAATTATTTACTTGATAAATTTGATGTGGTAAAATAGTAGTAGTATTAGACTGCAATTGGTATACATATTCTAGGCATTGTACTACATAGAGCATCTAATTTGTTATACTTGACAAATTTTTTTGCCCCTACCAGCCAGTTATATAACGAGTCCCGAATGTAAAATGTTACTTACTAGCTAGAACAATAAATAATATCAGTGCCAACTATCTCATACAGAATGTTAATATGTTTATAAAAAATGATGCGCATACTTAAAAAATTTTAAATTTTCAATATTATTTTAAGCAAAATTCTATCTAAAATAATTTTACAAAAGTAAATTTTATATAAGTAAATCAGAATCCAAAACTGTACAAAAAACATTTAATACTTTAGCCTAAATTACTTTTCAGTATGTAAACTATAACGCAATTTTGTTTTTTTATCATTTTTTAATCTACCCATCAAATTGATTTTGGTTTCCAATAATCATACGTTCTAAGATGTAATTCAAACTATTATAATTTTGATTTTCTCCATAAAAAAGCCATTATTTCACAACCAAACAGAAACTACGGATCATACTCCTATTTTTCCAAGTCGGGTTCACAGTTTTGCTGACTATAAACGTTAGAAACAGAGCTAAAGTAGACAATCAAGCATATGCTGTATGGCAAAGATAATCGCCAAAATTAATAATAAGTACATAAGCATCTTTTTTATGCTAAATCATATTATTTATGCGTCATATTTTTTCTTTAAAAAGCTTGTGGGTATCTAATATTAATTTCCACAACTGTATGTAGAAACTATCAAAATATCTTCGTCTTTGGGTACTTGTAAAGTTTTTTTTTTTTTTTTTGTAAATGCAATATGTTATACCATAAATTTGGATAGTGTCAAGAAAAATACACATATGGCGCACATTTCAAAATAAAAAACAAGAAAAAACTAAACCCATTTCGGTAGTAATAAACCGCTAACTATCTGCTACTATTTTGAAGGTTTGAATATAGTATATCATCATTCAAAATTAATTACAGTGAGAATAAAGCAACATAGTGCAATCAAAATCTTAAATTCTTGAGTATATCATAATACAAAGATGAATGGTATAAAAGAAGATTCAGTTTTGACTTTTTTAACTGATTAAAGTTATCTGAATTATAACGATTTTCACATTTCTTGGCATCCTATAGATACTGTAATTAGTAAAATGTTCTTGTGATAGTTTATGTTATTAAGAAAGAATTACTACGTATTCAGTGAACGTCTATGTTACTAATATATTGTTTAATATTGTTTAATATTGTTTAATATTGTTTTGGGCAATGCTTACTATGCATTAATTGTAATTAATATAAGACAAGCAGTATTAAATAATATTGGTGTGTTGTGATTAAATAGGCTTATTAAAGTAAAAATATTAAAATAATGTAGAAAGAATAAAACAGATATTTTCACTAAGATTTGATATCTGTTTTGTCCTGAGTATTTTTATGATTATTTAGTTGAAACAATTCATGCAGTTAATTCACTGCTATGTAATATGAATTGTTACTGTACATATACTTTGTTTTTGTTTTTTTATTTAAAAATTCACTTTGAAAACTTTAACAACTTTTTAAATTGAAAGAAAAATTTAAGCATCAAGGGCTTTGCAGCAAACATTCATAAAGCGAACAAAACGCTCGTAACACTTTCATGGCAAATAATAATGTTCTATTTGGCTTCTTGTGTAAACTATATATATATACACATATTTTATTGAAGCAATAATAGTAAAAAAAAAAAAAAAGACCCAAATATTTAGAAAATTATCTTCCACTGGAAAAGTAGTACTAAAAGATAATCATAAGTTTTAACGTCATATCAATGTATAAGAATAATTAATAGGAAAATAGATGTAAACCTAGTTTATTGCTAATCTACTCTTTCTATATTTATAACTTCTGATCTCCACATGTCCCAATCACTCTCCTGCTCAGGATTTCCGAATAATTTGAGTGCTTTTAATTGAAGAAAATAGCTTCCAGTCAAAGAAGGAATTGCGTATCTTGCATCCACCTTTTCAGAATCTATTATATTTACTGTGCTACTGTTAAGGTAGTAACCGTTCCAACCAATGTACAGATTAATACCTCTTGATGTTGCTGGTACATCTGTGTTAGGAAGCATAACATAACCTAAGAAATTCATGCTGGATAGCTGTATTAACTCTGCTACAATCATTTTTGTTGGATTGATCAAACCAAACTCAACAATAACGAAGTAATCTGATTTTTCGTAGCTAATCTTGGGGTTGAATTTGTAAGTGATTTGATTTTCAATTTTGTTTATATATGTTTCGTTATAATAGTAAGTATGGATATCACTTCCAAGGATCGGGAGATCTCTTTGACGGCCAGCAATTCCAATGTAAGGGACATGTATATGTTTGGCTCGATCTACGCTAACAGAATGTGTGCTATTTGAATTGTAGTAGTTCAAAGGAACAAAATGTATATAACCACCATAAATAACATGATCCTGTGGATCAGTGTTTGGTGGTGTAACTGTTACTGTAATTGTTTGACTCTCCCCAGGATTCAAATGTATTTCACTCAACGAAAATTTGATAATTGATATAGCTTTCTTATTGACAGAAGGTTGATTTAGAGAGTTGTATGTTGAACCCGTTCGATTGTATGGCACTATTGCGGTAGAAATATTATTATAAACATTGTATGAAACAGGATAAATGGCATCGTTTACAACTGTCAAGTTATGTGTAATATAATCTAAAGAGCTTGTATCATTAAAGCTTATTTGAGATGGGTTAACTCTTATTGCTTGTGTGATAGCATCATAAACTATAATAACAAGAATTATTTAAATATTGCCGCAAAATTAATTAATATTTACTTACCCTGAACAAGCCCTGCTCCTTGTCTAATGGGATTTTCAATGTCATTACTATTAGAATTACCAGTATGCAGCTGCAAAGCATAATTCTTGAATCTATCATGCATTGTATCTATGTTTGTTCTATTTGTACCATGGTGTTGCAGATATAGTGCAAGTGCACCAGAAATATAAGGGCAAGCCATTGATGTTCCATCTTGGATGCCGTAGCCACCAAGATAGCTGGGCAATGTAGAGAATACTGTTTGACCAACTGCAGCAATATTAGGCTTAAAGTTAAGTTCTGCTGTAGGACCAATACTTGAAAATACAGAGATGGTATTGGCTTTGGGATTGTGGATATATCGATCAATCTTGATAGCAGTAAGTTTAGTTTCATTTGTTTGATTTCCAATTAAATTTAACAATTTTAAGCCATTCTGAAGGGATATAGATACCACTGGAATTGAGTCATCAGCATTCAATGAACCTAATTCTTCGTCAACATTATTGTAAATAATAACACCCAATGCACCAGCTAATTCAGCATTTTTAACCTTGGTAGTAAATGAGCAAGTGCCTCGCTTGATGAGTGCAATTTTGTCTTTCACAGACTTGGAAACAACTTTAAGATCGCACGCATCTTCATTTAAAGCTGTGCTGTTTGTATTTGCTATAGCTAAAGATCCATTTATGAACATTTTGGTATCATCTTCAGAAGGATATGCATCTAAAAACAGTGTTAATTTGAAGAAAAGTGAATTGAAATCTTGTATCAATTACCAATCAATACACTAATTCCAGTAACATTCAACTTGTAAGGAGGTTTATAAAATTCGTTTACCACAGAAGCAACAGATAATGCTGAAAGTGCAGTAGACGGGGCAGAAATACTATATACACCATCACTACCCTCATTTCCAGCCGCAACAACAACTGTGCAATACATGTCATTAATCAATAACCCAAGAATAATTATGAATGGAATCACTCACCACTAACACCTGCAGCAGAGATCCGATTAACCAATTTTACTAAAGGTACGGAGACATCTGAAAAAGGTTGAGTACTGCCAATGCTCATACTAATAATGTGAACACCAGCTTCATATGCCATAATAAGTGCATCCATAAGAACTTCATCTGTAGTACTGTCACCATTACAACTAAAAACTCTCCACATACCAAGACTTGCATTAGGTGCAACACCTTCAAAGTTCTACAAGTTCATTTAGCTATTAGACATTATTAAGATGTATAAATCGAACAGAAATTACATTTTCGGGATCAAATCCTGCTATAATTCCAGCAACATGTGTTCCATGACCTTTAATGTAACAAAAAGAAAAAAACTGTAAGAAAAAAAAAAGGTAAAATCAATTTAAAACGAATATTTAGTATAATACCATCACCAGAAGAATTTTTTCCACAGTTATCTAGCGGATCATTATCAGGTCTAGTTAGAGATAAAGGATCTGAGCTGTTATATTTGTTTCCAACAAGATCATAGCCAGCAATCACTTTAAAGCCTTTACCAAAGCCTCCGCCCAACGCTTTAAGATTATAATCAATACCTGGTTACATATAAAAAAAATCTATAAATTATTTTTGAATAATGGTATTTTTTATCATTATACATGCATACCAGAATCTATTATACCAACAAATATACCCTGGCCAGTTAAATTAAGCTCCTGCCTAGCTTTGTTTACTTGAGATGAATTGTGTGGCATTAGTGATTTGATTGTTTCAGGGGTAAGAGATGAGCCCTTTTTAGGATGTACTTTTTTCACTGCTGAAATTGGCGATGCTCTTTTGATCATTCTGTTTGCAGACATGGAAACAACACTGCTATGATCCAATAAAAATCCAATATTACTTTGATTATAAACTTCAATGGACAGACCGCTGAAAAACTTGTGAATAAAGGTTCGATGTATTTTAATACCAAGATTATTTTCAGATATTCTATCTAGTGTTTCATCTACATTTGATTCCGATGTCAATTCTAAAAGATATCGACCTTGTAAGCTTTTGATTGAAGTGTGGATATATTTTGGGTGGTATATTGGAGCAATATGCCGAGCAGTAGTTTCAAATGGTAAATTTGCGAATGCTAATATGAAAAGAGTGAAAGTCGCACCAAAAAAACTGTTACTAAATCTCATAAAAAATACAGTTGTTTTATATAGAAAAGGTTCAATTCCATAAAGTGCTTTTTATATGCTTTAAAGTGTAGCAGGCTACCATAAACTTAATGGCCTTTTAATCTAAATTTAAATCATCACAGGATTCAGAATAAAATATAATATACAAATGCTTATAATTAGACCAACCTAGATGAATATTGTCATCAGAGTAATACAAAAAGCAGCCTTCCGTCAGTACTAGTCATGTAAATGGCGTTTATTATTGATGGCACTCTTTATACGTAAATATAATATCAGACGATACAAAACAGAAGGTAATTATTTCTAAACATTACCGAGCCATAAGTAGTACAAAACATTACCATATGTATGATCGATATATTCTTGCGGTTCTTTTTTACAGTTCATAATGACGTTTGGCTGGTCTTTGTATGTCATACATTTACGATTTGGTAAATAATCAAAATTATGCATAAAAATAAGAAACACTTTTATTGGTAATTGTAAACAATAACTTAAAATCTCTGTTTGATGTTGTTGATTTTCTAATCTTCAACATCATCCTAAAATTTGCGTTTTGGGAAAGTATGGTGCACACTAAATTTTGATTCAATTTGATTTAAACAAGTACTGTATTTCCAAATTATGATTGCCTTCTTTTATTGTTAAATAGCCCGTTATTGTAATAAAATTAAAGGAAAAAAAGAACCCGCTTATCGGACGAATTTGAACATTATAAAATCAGCTATACATCTCGTTTTGAAAGAGTCATAAGTGAGTTCTTTTGCCATAATTCAATCACAAAAAGATATTTCGTTACTCGAAACTTCTTAAAAAATATGTCAAAAAGTTTTCAGTATATATGCCTGAGCAAATTTCTACTTAAATAATTCTTTGAAAACAAAAAAAAAAAAAAAAAAAAAAAAAAAAAACTAATCTTATTTGATAATAGAATGCATTTCAAAATCTTTTTTGTTGCTTCAACACCATGCTCCGTTATTGACAATATAGGCAATGTTATTAGTCAATTAAAAAATACTTTCAAAATCTACTAATAACACATCGAAAATAAGCTTTTTCCTTATTCAAATTATCATTACACAGGTACAATATTTTAAATTTGATACAATTTTGAGCAGGAAATGAGCGTAATATACAAGCATAGTTTACAAAATAAGGATGATACGAAGAACATATTTTTTTTTGGTAACATATAAAGCTTCATTATACATAGTACATATGCATTTTCTGATAGCTGGTCAAGTCAAATCTTATCAGTGTAACTCGTGGCTAAGGCACCGTGTTACAACACCTCAGCCATTATCTATAACTTGCTCAAAACATTGAAATTGGAACCTTCTCAAAATTGCGATTCTATTCCATATTCTTTTGTTAAATAAGTATCTCCATTAGAATCAATACAGAGCGATGAGTACAATTCCGTCACATCATGCGGTACCAATGGAAAATCTGACAACTCAAACGACATAAATAGAGAAATCGCCAGTGATCAGTATATGGCATCTTCAAAATGATTGATTAGCATTAATCATTATATCACAAATGTTTAAATGAGAAAATATTGAAACCGACATTATCTAAAGTCTCTTTTCTTGGCATAAAATAAAACAGTAACTCAAAATGCGTTATGAAAGACGGCAAAAACAAATATTCAACATTGAAACCACACAAATTAATCTGCCTACCACCTTTATACAACAAGACATAATACGTAAAAGGGATACGCCTTGTGAAGAGAGCAGAAAAAAAAACTGCAACAAAAGAAAATAATGGTGTTTTATATGAAAAATTTGTCTTTGTGCCATAGTTGCGCTATCATTATAAATAAGACTCAAGCATATTAAAATTATTCCTTAATAAAATCAAGGCTACATTAATAGATATGGCTATAACAGTTATTCATTCCCAAAAGACTTATGTTGTCATACTTGACATAAAACCCTTTGTAGTCAATGTTTTGCATGATTCACCCCTTGGAAATATTATGTCGATAACAACGTACTTAAAACTAGAAGATTACTCCATTCAAGTTTAATGGTATACAAGTTCTTTAAATTATTATAAATACCCTCGTACTTTTTCAATTATTTTAAATATTCAGAACTCTTTTGCAATAAAACTTTAACAGATTATAATTGTATATTTACCGCTTTTATTTTTTTATATTTTTTATAATTTTAGTAAACTTCGTTATTTGGTACAAAATCAATATCTAAAATCTGATGTTTTTTTCAAAAACGGATGTAGAAAGTATTGCACTAAAACTTCGATTGTGCATAAAGAGAAAGAGGACATTCACTTGTTATCCCTGGTAGTTGTTATTGCCATATATGCTAGTTTTTAGCTGATTTAGTTGTATTTTTAATTTCAAATTGTCTACTTAATTTTTACGATTCAGCCAACAGATTAATGGGATGCTAAAATTATAGTTTTAGATACTGTTATTGTTACAGCAGTAGTATATATTTTGAAGCCTTTAACCTATTTGGAACAATATTTATTGGTTGCAGGCAATTTTCCAATTACTTTATTCTCATTAGGCAGAGAAAGAGAATTCATTTTTTATAAAAAAAAAAAAAAAAAAAAAAAAAAAAAAAAACGCATCATGTAAAATCCTTCAAATTATAAAATTTTTCAACGGATGTTTGGAACAACACACAAAATTGTTTAAAACATAATTCGTTATACTGGACATATGAATTATGAAAATTCAATAGAATCGATTCACCAATTTCCAATTCCTTGATTTTACCACTAAGTTTCACTATAATAATACCGTATAAGAAATAGCGAACAATTTAATTTTCACTGAAAATTCCACAATAAAAAGCTGTGAATGTAGAAGTTGCCATTTGATTTTTGTTTTTGTTTTTTTGTATGTGTGGTAACTTTACTAATGAATTCAAGAAAGAAAATTGTAAAATTGTATATATATATATATATAAGAGAATAAATGAAAGAAGATTGAAAAGTAAGGAAGGCAAATTTATAAAACCCAATCAGCAGTAGTACCGCAGTATAGCAATACAACTCCTAAAATTAGCCATGATTAATATCCTTGACAGCCCTATCAAAAGGCACTGGTTGCCATTTGATACCATTATACTTAAGGTATATATTTTCATGCTGAGAGACACCGATGCATAAATGAATCAGGTTATTAATAGCATAAGGCTTCGCAGTAATGGCCACCTCAATTTTTCCTATAAATACTATGAGAAAATTAATCTATCTTACCTTGTAAAATTTTCGGCACTTCTTTTGTTTTACACACTTTTTTATTTTCCTTGATAAATACCTAATTCACATATACGGGCACCAACCTTTTTTAACCAATGCTCACCAATCCATAGTGTCAAGAAACACATAATTAGGATATTGTCCTGATAGTAATACTTCACCAAAATTACACAACATTACTACCAATCACATAAATTTGACGCATTTATACTTGACCACAAATAAAAAGGGTATAAAATAAGCATTCAGCAACATTCTGTAGCATTTCAAGTGTAGTCTTGCATTCTTTATTTCCTAATTATCTATTGAGATGGGTGTACACTCCCATTTTGAATATGACGATATATAATTATATAAGCAAATATTCACACTCAGTCGAGCTTAAATTCAAAAGTGTTCAAATGGAAGAAATGACCAAAAAAAACTTGAATGTCTAATAACTGACGAAAATGCATAGCAAGTTGGTTTTGTGTGTCAAACTTTTTAGATTTAGTTCTTAATTCTAAATCGATCCGTGTAAATTTTAGAAACATTTTTTTCACAAAATTTACAGCAAAATTCAATATTCTATTTTAGCGGTTTTCGATCAAAAAGTACCCTTCTTTTAGGTATAATCCTAAAATATTTTGTTTTTACATTTTGCGCAACAAAATTATCTACAGATTGAGTACAGTCAAACCTCAATCTAAGGGCACTCGTGGTTTCCTTTAAAAAGTCATTTATATCGAGGACCTCCCTTAAATTAAATTTAAAACACAGATCAACTTCAACTTTAAGAAACAAATAAAGGCATCTTAGATAATCACACCACATCCTTAATCCATGATACAGAAACCTCCTTTATATCGAGGTTTCTGTTATATTGAGGGACCTTATATTGAGGTTTGACTGTATATCTAAATACAACATATTACCAAGCCAAAAAATAAATTTTATGTTATGCACGTAGCAGGCAATCTCGCTCAATTAAAGCTTACCTTACACCGTTGTCCCTTTTTTTGTCCCCTTCACATATTGTACTTACAGAATGAATATAATTTGTTAATTACAATTATAACATTACTATTATCGTCTTTGTTTTCAATGCAATTTTACCTATTAGCATAGTCTAACTGTTAAAATTAATTCGCGTAACATGTAATTGTTGTAAAGTGTTTGCCGCTGTTATACATTATGGAAGCAATCCCGTTTATAAAAAGGCGTGGTAAAGTATGTTTCATTATAATACATAATACATATACGCATTAACAATTTGAGAAACTGTTTATTCTCTTTTGGATTGTAGTATATTTGTATTTAGTCTAATTTTTGAGAGAGGTAAAAAATGTTGTTGTGTAAATTTAATAAAATTCATCGTTGCCATGCAACATATTGCATGATTAAAATGATTGATAAAAACCACAAATAACGAGATGTTCAAAGAATTTGTTCTCCTTGAATTTAATAAATAATGTAATTCCTTATTCCTCATAAACATACAAGAAACTTTTGTAAATCCAATTAAAGTATTTGAATTGTTGAACAAAACTATTTTACTACCCTGCTTCAATTTACAATGATGAGTTGTTCCATTTACAACTACAGTACTATATTTTCTAATTTAAACATCCCCTACATACCATTGCATTGCAAAAAAATAATAACTTCGACGAATTTTTTTTGAACTTTTATATATCTCAGGTGTGGCGGCTGTTTAAATTCAAAATTTTCTGATGATGAAAAAATTGGATAAAAACGATCCTAAATTTTTAAAGTGCAAAATTGACAGCAAACATGTATAGTAACCTGGCTAACTCTATTAAGTGACCTCAACATAAAATTCAATTTCGTACCTAATGGTATATTTATTGCAAACGTGTGTCACCAAAAATTTTGTAAAAAAAGCAAAAACATAAAAATCAGTTTTTAGTGATTTTAAAAATACTTTTATGGAAAAATTTTAAAGTTAGTGTTGCAGACTAATAACGCAAAAAAATACCTATTATTTGAGGCATTATTTGTCACTCTATCTCTATTTTTCATAGAGTTATTAGCTTTCTTCGAAAAAGTCAAATTTTGGACGAGGGTATACAAGGAGAAATTCATGATTTTTTCGAAATCCGTTTTATGGTAAAATATAATAAAACTAAGCGAAGGAATTATTTTTGGCTAATAAACTATGTGCTTAAACGGTTGCTATCTCGAGTTAATAGTCCATTGAAGTAGCGTTTTTTGTACGATTTTAATGGAAATAGATTTGTAAATAATGTACGAGGCTTAATGGGATTTTTGCTAGAATTATTCTTCTTTCTTATATATCTGTTTTAAAATATTGCTCTTTGAGATTACTTCAAAATTGCAATAGTTATCAACTAAAAAGTAGATTTTGTGGTAATTTTTTTTGGTATTTTAAGATACAGTCCGCATAAAACGGAGTTTAATAATTCTGGTTCTGTAGTTCGAGCCTGATATATAGTAAATTTGTTCTTTGAAGACGGTTTATGGTGCAATCTTTAGGGCAACGTTGTAAAAAGTATTCTAACATACACACTCTGACCTCCTGTATGCTCTCAGAGCACATGGATGTGCTCAAATGAGATGGTTAATAGGCTCATAAGGTCATCGATGCGCTCATATGGAAGTATCTCAGATATTGATCGAAAAGTTAACCAATGTAAAGTTAAGTCAATCCACTTTTGACATACCATTAAACTATATTTTCGATATAGATTACACAACTTAATCGTACTCGTACTACAGAACGGTCGAACTTCAATTTAAGGGCGCCAGTGGTTTCTTTTAAAAAGACCCTTATATTGAGGACCTCCCTTAAATCAAATTTAAAATACAGATCAACTTCAATTTTAAGAAAGGAATAAAGGCATCTTAGATAATCACACCACAACCTTAATCCATGATAGTAATGATAAAATTGAGGATAATATGGAAGAAACAAACCATATTATTCCTGTAAATAAAGAAAAATCCTAGCAAGTTTAGGTTATGTTGTTACTTCAAACTTTGTTGCTACAAATAATGAAGATTTCAAAATACTTAAAGATATGGTAGATTTCTACCTACGATATAAAAAAACCCGTAATACAATACAGATGCAATCAAATTACATTAAATGGGGTTTTCTCAAAAGATTAGAAAACATTTTCAGTATTTACGTCTAGTAAAAAAAAATTTGTACCTAATAAAACTGTTTTTTTTTAAATTTTTGGGCCAATAATATTATAATAAAATAAGGGACATGTGGAAAGAAAAAGTTCCCTTAAATGTAAATTCGAAATAAAGGATTTTAAACTGTAAAATTTGTCCACCAGTCTTCGGTGGATACAAAAACCTCCTTTATATCGAGGTTTCCGTTATATTGAGGGACATTATATCGAGGTTTGACTGAATTTACTTATAGCTGTAGCTTTATTTTTCGTCGAGTTATTCAAGTTTTTCTTCGCTTTTTTTTGGTCCCAAAAAAAAAAAGAACGCTCTGGCCCCATGAAATATACATGAATTTTTGGTGATCCTTTTCTTCTCTTTTTTCAATCATTCAATCTCAATTTTCTCGGTGAAAAATTAATATTTTTTGACCAGATAAAATTCGTTAGACAGCCCCTAATTTGCACTATCTTATGAGTTAGATGTTGCATACCAGCCTTCCCTTCACCGATTTCTATTACATGAAAACCTGTTTTATAAAATTGACAAAAAAAAAAAAAAAAAAAAAAAAAAAAGTCTTCAAACCCATCCAACAATAACATTTCCTAATAGAGAATGAAAAATAAACTAGACTTTACTTAATATTCATCTTTGTAATACCTTAGTATTTTCTCGTGCTATTTTCATTTCAAATGCGGTTCCTCAATCTTAAGCTGGCCATTTCTGAATTATTCAAATTTATGAAGCAATCACTATACTAACCACCCTTGCTCCATTCAATCAAATTTGTAGCTGGGACAATGTTGAGTAGAATGTCAATTATTGGAATATTTATTTGAAAAGGTAATATCAATATTAAGATGTGTCTACATTCGTGTACAAGGGCTTTTCCCCATGTACACAAAGTTTTCGGATTTTGGCAACGCAGAGAAAAAATACTCACACGCCCGTTATCAACATTTTTGTCTGGGATTAACTGCTCTTAGTATGTAATACTTCTCAATTTTAATGAAATGTGTTCAATGTTTAATACAAAAGGAAGCCTTATGTAGTTATTTTCTAATTTAGTCGTTTAAAAGAAAAAACTTTGTGAAATATATCAAGTATTTGTGGTATTAAAGTGGAAATCCAAACCGGATTTAAAGATTATTGTGAAGAAACCATAGGTCTTTTTTAGTTCGATCATAGAATCAAATCTATATTGAAATATTTGAAGTGAAATAGTATTGTCCAAAAAAAGTGTTTTGAAAAATTTCAAAATTTCAAGATATTGTTCGTTTACTAATATACAGGTACAATAAGGCTTTAGCATCCATTGGAACAATGGCTGTAATCTTTTTTTTTTTTTTTTTTTTTTTTTTAACCAGAACAGCAGTTGATTATCATGTAATTTTAATAAAAAAAAAGGGAGGCATAGTCTGCCCTAAACCTGTAAAAACCTTGTAAGAAAAAGTAAGAAAAAAAAAGAAATCAAGAATAAGACAAAAGGATAATTTTCTTTGACATTCAAATACTAAATTTCCCCTCATGAACGTTTATGTCCTTTTTAATTTTAAAAATGCTGATAGGAAATATGCATAAACTACTATAATCGTACATACAATTTTGCTCAACATGATCATTTCCAGATAAATTTACAAATTGCATTATGTCTAGAAAATAAATGCAATGAATTGTTTTTATTTTTGTGTAAAATAAATGTTTGTGTGTTTGCGAAAAGAAATTGTATATAAAAAAAGATGAGTAATATAATTAGAAAAAAAGTAAGGGAGGAAAAGAAAGATTTAGGCTTCTGATGTAAGAGGTTGAAGAACATCGAAAGAGCCAGTACCACCTTCAACAACGCGGCCAACAACAATACGAGATGATGGTGAGTCAAGAGTATCATAATCACCGTGGCTAATATTTATATAAATTGAATTAGTAAAATGTTAAATATATAATATGATTACATAAACTTACAGTGTAGCTTCAGTTAAGAATTTACAGGTAGACTCGAAACTCATCTTGAGGAAAGGAGCAACATTGGAACCAATACCAATACGAGAGAATGGCTTGTAACCACCTTCAAATGTCATGTAATCAGCGATAACTGTCAAATGACGACGATCGACCTTAATACCATAAACACCAAAGACAGCAGCAACTTCCTTAATAACAGCATTTCTAGCAGCTTCGACACCATAAGTATTCAAAATGGCAGCAATATCATTAGTATCGATAAAGTTGACATCGATCAAATCAGCAAATGGCCACATGCCTCTCAAATTAACACCCTCAGTTTGAAGACGCTTGGAAGTATCATTTTCAGTAGGGTTAACATATTCGAAACAAGTTTGAATACCCTTAATTTCATGAACAACAACACGAGCACAAGATTCTTCAATCAAACCAACCATCAAAATCTTCTTGGTATCAGCAGGGAAAACCATATCAATTTGACAGTAAGCACCATTGACATCATCAAAGACAAACTTCTTACAATACTTGCTTTTTTGAACAGCATTTTGTTCAAGGCTACCATTCTTGGATGAAGCTCTCTTAGGAGCATCCTCTTCATCATCTTCACCAGCTAAAATAGCTTCTTCAAACTCGGCTTCTTCATCTTCAAGAGACTTTTCAATCTCATCAGTAACCATATCATCTTCATCAGCTTCATCATAAGTAGCTTGTTGTTTGTTTTGTGCAGATGTACGAGCAGACTTGGCATCGCCTTCATTAGCAGCATCAGAGTCGTAGCCATCTTGAGCAGCAGCATCACCGAGATTTTCATTGAAGTTGTCGTCATTAGGACCAGTCATCTTATGAGCCTTTCCAATGTCATCAGCCTTCTTGGTATCCTTAATATCCTTACGAATTAACTCTTCCAAATCCTTCAAGAAAGTAGAAGACAAAACTTCCTTAATTCTGTTGGCAGTAACACGATATTCTTCGTTATATTCACTTTCATTAAAGAGATTGAGACGAATAGAATATGTCTTTGATCTACGATAATTGTTTTCAGCAGATTTAGCAGTAGTCTTTTCAGTAACTGATACATCATCGACAAGTTGAGCCAAAGTCAATCTAGAAGCAGCCTTACAGAATTGAGAAGACTTCTTGGCAGTAGTTTCAGCACGAAGAGGC
The DNA here is from genome assembly GCA_016758945.1 of Mucor plumbeus. NCBI lineage: Eukaryota > Fungi > Mucoromycota > Mucoromycetes > Mucorales > Mucoraceae > Mucor > Mucor plumbeus. Next base: position 50,426 of record JAEPRC010000198.1, read on the forward strand.
AACAACATAGTAGGAGTCTTGATCTTACGAGCAGCTGTCATAATAATTTCACGAAGACGAGGAATACCCAATGTAACATTAGCAGCACCATAACCAGCAAAATGGAAAGTATTTAAGGTCATTTGAGTAGATGGCTCACCAACAGATTGAGCAGCAAGTAAACCAACAGATTCACCAGCTTCAACTAAACTGTGAAGATATTTCAAATTCATCAAAGCCTTAAACTTACTCTTGGTCAAACCAGCATAACGAGCAGTATTCTTGGGAGCTTCAGCATCCTTATCAAAAGGCATATTATCAGGATTCTTTTCCATATAATCTTTCATGGCAATAGCGAAACGTTCAGAAACGACACCGAGATGAGTACCAGGGTTGTAAACAGACAATGCAGGATCGTATTTGTTGGGTTTCTTGAGAGCCTTCTTGGCATAATCTTCGCCCTTTTTAGTTTCAAGAGATTCCAAAGCAGCCTTGGGGTTATATTTTTGAGAGAGAGCTTCGAAATTGTGAGCAGAGAAACTGAATTGATTAATATGCTTAGCCTTAATGACATCCAAAGAATCTTCACCATAATGGAATTGCAATACGGAACCATCAGAATCACGAACAGTGTGATCGTAGTGAACACGCAAACCTTCAAGATGTTTAATCAAACAACGTTGCAAGTAACCGGAACGAGATGTCTTGACAGCAGTATCAATCAAACCTTCACGACCAGCCATACAATGGAAATAGTATTCTTGAGGACGAATACCAGTCAAGAAACGACCAGTAACGAAACCACCAGCACGAGCACTAGTATCGAAAGGACGGAAAGAAGGAAGAGATCTACCAGAAACCATAAGAGGTACACGACGACCTTCAAGTTCTTGTTGACCGAGCAAACAAGAAATCTGAGTAGCATTAACATTGGAACCCTTGGCACCAGAAACTGTCATCATTTGCATGTCATTCTTGGGGAAAGGACGAACTAAACCATTAGGAAGACAAGTTTGTGTAATGGAAGAAGTCAATTTGTTAACCTTGGCCTTCATGGCATTATCAAGACCAGCCAATTTGTTGTCATCACGAATAACTTCATTCATACGAAGCTTGAATTCCTTCTTAAGAACTTCTTTACTGGAAGATTTGGCAGTTTCGGTCAAACCAAGGAACTCGATATGAGCTTCATCACCAAGACCCTTACCACCGTCCAATAAGTCCCTACGCCATTTGTCACCTTCTGTTGTCAAAATCAAATCATCCATACGACAAGTGAAACCGTGGTGTTGAATAAATTTGATGAAAAGACGACCCAAAATACTCAAAAGCATACCAGCAGATTCAGGACCGTAAATTTCATAAACGGAATGTACAAGACCAAATGAAGATGCACCAAATTGAGATTTATCAAGGATACCATGAATCAATTCACCATCCATAACATTAACAATCTCTTCATCCTTAGCGTTGGGACCCCAGAACTTGGCAGGAACCTTACTCTTGGATGTCATGTTGAGTTGAGACTTACCCCAAGTCAAATTCTTGAGAACAGTAGAAAGAACTTGCTTACCAGTCCATAAAGGTTGAGGCTTGATAATAGTAGGAGGCACAGTTTGAATCTTTCCTCCACCAGTGCCATCAACCTCAGGACGAAGAGAACCGTACAAGAGTTGATGATATTCTTCCTTGGTAAAGAAAGTATCACGAGAAGTCATCCATACACCGGAATCAACACTATCTTGAATAAGACCGCGAAGAGGGTCACCACTGGTAGGTACCAAGTATTGATTATCAGTATTGGCAATGAAAGAGGCTTCAGCACGGGCAATTTCATTTTGAGGAAAATGGATATTCATTTCATCACCATCAAAATCGGCATTGTAGGTATTACAATTAGCATAATGCATACGAATAGTCTTTTCTCCAGGTAAGATACGAGCTTTGTGAGCCATGATGGAAGGCTTGTGAAGAGTAGGTTGACGATTCAACAAAAGCATATCACCATTACGAATATGACGCAAAACCTTCTTGTTGACAGTTTGAGTACGAGTAGGATAAGGATTGTTGCCAGTTTGGGCAGTATGAGAGCTTTGGGGAGCTAAAAGAGAATTGGCAAGAGCAATACGAGATTCAATACTTAAATCAGCAAGAACATCAATAGATTGATCTTCGTTTTGAACATGAGTAGCACCAGGCCATTTGTTGGGGCCATTGATAACAGCTTGTCTCATTTCCTTGATGTTGTGAGGAGTAACAGGCTCAGGATAAGTAAGCTTAGTAGCGAATACAGGAGGAATACCAATTTCAGATGTCTCAATGAAAGGATCAGGTGAAATAACGGAACGAGCGGCATAGTTGACACGCTTACCCATCATATGCTTTCTGAACAAACCTTCCTTCTTTTCCAATGCCTGGCGAATACCAGGAGGTAATGTCTTACCTTGAGCAACTTGAGTAGGATTTTTAGTAGAATCAATAAAAGAATTGACGGCATGTTGAAGATTGATGATGGATTCAACAAAGTTGTTACGAATACGATCTACCTTGGATTTATCAAGTTGCTCTTCATCAGTAGCACTTTGAAGATCTTCAGAGAAATCACGAACAAGATGACTACCCTTGAGAATAGCAGACAAAAGTTCATTTTGAGGAGATTCGAAAATCTTATCACCCATTACAGAAGGAGGACGGAAACGAGTAGGAGCAACGGCGAGAGTCTCAATGAAAAACATGTGATAAGTAGCTTTCTTGATATAAGAAGGAGTACGAGGATCACGAGCACCGTATAATAAAGTAGTAGCATCACCTTCATTTTCAAACAAAGCTTGAATTTGCTTACGAACTTCGTAATTTGTCATGAAACGTTGACCACTGCCATTGAAACCCTTAACTTCATCAGTAAGACCAATGTTATCCTTCAAACGATCCATATGGGCTTGTTCCTTTTTGGTGAGAGCAAGTTGGAAAAGCTTGGCTGCTCCATCACGACGGACAGGAGGTGAAATACCTTGACAGTTGAGACATTTTTTGGTGTGAACACATTGCTTCATGAATTCACCCATAATCTTCTTACGAACATCATTGATAACGGTGACCTTGTAATCTTTAGCAGCATATTTGCGAGCTTCTTCGTCAGCTAAGCAATTTTTGACAAATGTGTCAATATAATCAATGTAATCCTCAGCATTAGCTAATAAAAGACTAGATTCTTCCATCTTATCTTCAAGAGTTTCATCATCTTTGCTAGATTTAGCAGCTTTTTTGTTGTTGAAGTAAACTTCATCTAATGCTTGAGCTTCACGGACCATACCATGTTGCAACAGGGTTAATTGACCTGTATATTTCTTCATCTATTATATATCAAATATCAGTTAAATCAGGCATTTTCTCGGGCAAACAAATTTAATTACGTACCACAGCACGAGAAATACGGAAGTGGTGACAGTAAACACACTTGGAACGAAGGATAGCATAAAGATTATCAAAAAACATTGGGTTATAAGCAGGAATAGGAACCTCAATGTGACCATAATGACCAGGACAATTGAAATGATCTTGAGAACAAGTAGCACAACTATATCCGAGAAAAAAGGTCAATATATAAGATATATTATGTTTATGGAAAAATTTATTTTACATTTGAGTCTTTTGATAAGGACCAAGAGCAGGATCATAAAGACCACCCTTGGTAGGATGGCCTAATGTGTCAAAAAGAACTGGGTTTACAATTTGTTTGACAGATATCTTTCTAATTTCACTAGGCTCATAAAATGAGAAAGAGACAGAGTCAACCTCTGTACCAATAGGAACTGAAATGTTCATATTGAGCTAAAGGTCTTGTATAAAATTTAAAGGAGACTCTTAAAGTGAAGAAGAAGAAGATTTTTGATGTTTGTATACACATTTGACTATTTCTTTTGCTACTTCCGCCCCTCAGTTTCAAAAAAAAAGTAAAAAAAAAAAAGTAAAACAGTCGGAAAAGCATTAAGCCACTATATCAACATACAAAGTAGTGTCCAGCATTCGTAAAAATGCGTTTTGCATATTTGGAACCTATAGAATCTTGTTCAAAATTGTTGTTTAAAAATACGACAACGATAGGTTTACGGCTATTTATTTCTAGTTTTCCTGGCATTATCAAAATTGGCATTTTTCAGAGAACCATTCTTCAAACATTTGAACCTGTTATTAGTATCGGAACGGGAAACTATTTTAGACAAATTAGTGAAATCAGAGGTTTAGATACTTTTAAAGTACTATTTTTACTTTCATTTGCCATAATATCAAATTTTTTTTATGAAAATAATAATATTACAATATAGTTTAGGTATAAAAGTTACTTTTGGGCCATCTTTGGTATATATAATTATCCTTATTTGCGTTTGGGTTGGCACTATTCAACAAATACCTAGAACTAGGATGATTTTCTGATGGATGGTGATCGAAATTATTAGAATGCCGACAGTATTTCTTCCTTCGTTTTGGACACATTTTTTCACATTTTTATGGATTACTCAACAAATACGATAAGAAGCAGGAGTATCTTATTAAAATTTACATGCACAACTTCTGATTTTGAATGCAATTATGGTATTTATAAGTAATACTTCTACCAAAAACCTTGAGTAATATTCAATATTAGAAAATACGGTTTTTTGAGCAAAGTTTATGTTGTCAATAATTAATGTGAAAGCAAATGATTATACATGTTTTTTGTACTAATATTTGCCTTACAAAAAAAAAAAAAAAAAAAAAAAAACCAGTTTTTGAGATCAAAACTTTAAAAACATCAATTTCGATTGATCGTCCCCTGTAGTAGCAAGAGAAAATTTCCTAAAATCGCTCAAATTTCAATAGCCCAAAAAAAAAAAAAAAAAATCGAAACAATGTATCAAAAAGTAACTACAAAGCTAAGTAAACGTTTTTGTGTGGCTCTGAGGTCAAAAAGCTATTAGGAACTACTATCATCTAGAAATAACACTTTATCCTTCCAAACACTATTCACAATTTGTACGAATTTGCATTCTCACTTTGTCTAGATTTCATTTTGGCTCTGTCTCAATATGCAACTACAATCGTCCAAATGTCTTCCTGAAATTGAATTTAAAGTGAATTTGTCTAGTTTATATATGTTTTCAAGGCTTTTTAACAACAATTACTGGAAACGTAAATCAAACGTATTCTAAACACAGTATATGTTTGATTTAATCTTAGGCTTTAAAGAAATAAGTATTTATTATATCAATAGAATATCCTCATATTTTATGCAAGCCTTGGTAAACAACTATGATCCATGATTTTGCTGTTAATCAGACTTGTTTTCATTAACATTTCGATGAGACAGCCTACATTATTCTTTTTTTATCATCAAAATCGAACTTTGAGATGATAGGTCATTTATACTTAAAATATGATTGTGCTGATGGAGTAGGCTAATTATAATGTTATGAATGAAAGTAAAAAACAGATATTTGCAATTGAATATCGGAGATTTGCTTCAACTTATATTAACCATCTATAGATCAAAAATGAAACCAAGCAAATTGCTTAGGAGTCTTTCTTGATAAAATATTTCTAGTTATAATCTGAATAAAATGCAAACCCGCCATTAAGAAGTCTGGAAATACTGTACACATGATGCTAGTTCACTTTGAGGATACTAAATCTTATATATGCTACCTACTTACATTACATTTGAATATCGTAAACGTTGAAGTCTTCTCCTAATACTACACTGACTTTGTCCTTACATGGACTTCAGCTTCTAAAAGTGTGTCGTATTGGCTTTGTTACTTGGGTCTAATACTTCTAGAAACGCATCTATTACTGATGCTTTGTTCTCTTGTTTTCCACAATTTGTAGCAATTCGTAAGAGCTCAAATTAAGGTCATTAACGTAATTTACTGCCTTTTCTTACACTCTAAAACGTTTTAAACCTATTTAAATGCATAAATAGAGGTGCGCATTTCCTTATATACACTAGAGCCCTATAGTATAAAATTTTATAATGATCAACAATTGCCTGTATTACAACATTGAAAATGTTGAGTAAAAAACGCATCAATTAAATTACTTTAGTTGTATTAGATTGGAAAGGTATATTTTCTCTTTTTCCAATTGTACACTATATAGATAAATTTAACAATTTTTTAGGAACTGAAATTTTATTTAATGAGCGAAATTACTTAATATGCTTTTGATACCCATTTCGATGCGACGATCAATATTTGCAGATATATGTTTTACTATTACTTTTGCTTCTTTGTATCCACTCTCCATATTAGCATTACTGCCTGTATCAATACTCTAAAAACCTGTGGTTAGCTATAATTGAGAAGAAATAGATATTTAACTGTAACAAGCTTCTTGTATATATTTCAGAACCTGATTTACCATAAAGCATATTAGTACATTGGTTGTATTTAGGGTATGATATCTATGAGCAATGAAAGCGAAATCATAAATGATTTTGTTGTTAGTCCCTCAGTAATAATTTTTTTTTTTTTTTTTTTTTTTTTTTTGCAATAATATGCCGTAAATCAAACAATTAAACAGAAAATACTTTTACTGATTTACTTGTCTAATTAGAAAGTATTGAAAAAAAAATTGCACAAATGCAATCACTTGTGTTAGCCAGGATTGATTTGCCCTCACAACGCCTTTTTTTGTACTCAGTAGTTGTTCCTCAAAAATGCATAACTGGATGGCTGATATCCCAAAATGTAGTTTGTTTCTAAAAAAAGATATATCGCGTAACTGAGAGAAACATCAAAGAAAAGCAGATAAAGTATGAATCAAAAAGCATAGTATATTATTGAAATGTACAAGATATTTACAATTTGTAATGGAACATTTAGTAGTATCTGCAGTTAGTGATCTACTGAGATCGTATATTTTAAAGGTTTTTTAGAAACATAAATAGTTGTATTTTGATTAATAAATTATAAATGTCCAAGCATTTGTTCCTTCCGATTGCATTTTTTAAGTTGGCTGTTTTGTTCCCAAAAAGCATGTTTGATTTCTTTTTTTAGAAAAAAAAGCCCTTTCGGCATTGACCGTATACAATTTGATTTGAGTCATATCTTTGATTTCATTGAACATACATATTACCCCTCAATATCAACAAAAGTAATGATGTTTAGATACATTATATGAGATAGATATTGAGTAAATATTATCAGGTTGTTTGCCATGTATTTAATATTAATTCAATGACGTCTGGATGATTCAGATTTAGATTAAGAGTTAAATACTTTATCACCCATATATCAAAAGAATACTCTATTTTATGAATTGAAATAATATTCGGGGAGGAGTTGGTGGTACAATTGATTATTCTATTTGATATTTAGTGTACTTTATCAATAAGTAAACAAAATAGATAAAACTGAAACCTTGACCTGGTTAAAGATAATAAGAAATGAAGTCATTTTATCATTTTTAGACCCTGTTAGAAACGAAAATGATATAATAAGCAAAATAAAAAAGACTATGGATGAGTAGTTTTACCTGAAAAAGGGTAAACAAACTTGCGGCATCCGAGCAACTTTCAGGCTATTTAATTTAAACCCATGAGATCACGCATATAAAATACAATATATAAAAAGAACACCTACAAGTTTCTAATCTTCTCTTTTCTCTATATTTCTCTATTGTAAAAAAAAAAAAAATATTGATACTATATAACCATGTCTGTTGAAAAAAAGACCATTCCCCTTTATTCTACCAACTATTTCTTGGCTTGTACTATGGCTGGTGTCCTTGCTTGTGGGTAATGTATCCAACTATAATTTATGCAAGGAATATCAAACTCATCCTCTCCATTTTTAGACCCACTCATTCACTTGTAACTCCTTTGGATTTAGTTAAATGCCGTAATCAAGTAAGTTTTATGAAAAATAAAGTGGCTTTGGATGGTATACTTACATATTTGTAGGTTAAACCTGGACTTTACCCAGGTGTATTTCAAGGCTGGAAGACAATTGCTAAAGCGGAAGGTTTCCGTGGTATTTTTACAGGTATTGGACCTACTGCCATCGGTTATTCATTACAAGGCGCAGGAAAATACGGTCTTTACGAAGTATTCAAGTATAAGTATGGTAATATTGTTGGTGAAGAAAACGCCCATAAATACCGTACTTTGGTTTACTTGTCTGCCTCTGCTTCTGCTGAGTTTTTCGCTGACATCTTATTGTGCCCTATGGAAGCATTGAAGGTTAGAATGCAGACTTCCATTCCTCCTTTTGCTAAAACTACAGGTGAAGGATTCAAGAAAATTATGACTACTGAGGGAATTCATGGATTCTATAAGGGTCTTGTTCCTCTTTGGTGTCGTCAAATACCTTACACAATGGTCAAATTTGCTTCATTTGAAAAGACTGTGGAAATACTTTATAAAACATTTATGCCAAAACCCAAATCAGAATATAGTAAGATACAACAATTGGGTGTTAGTTTTGCTGGTGGCTATATTGCAGGTGTTTTCTGTGCTGTTGTTTCACATCCTGCTGATGTTTTGGTATCCAAGTTGAATAACTTACCTGAGCCTGCAGCAGGTCAAAAACAAGCTAGCGCAATGGATGTTGTCAAGAAATTGGGAATGCGCGGACTTTGGACTGGTCTTGGCCCTCGTATCTTTATGATTGGTACCCTTACCTCATTGCAATGGCTCATTTTCGATGTTCGTATTCATTCAATATTTGTATACCAAACATACTAACATTTTTTTTATAGGCTACTAAAGCTTATCTTGGTCTTCCTACCACTGGTGGTGCTGAAGAGCCAAAGAAATTAAAACAAGATTAGATTAATATGTCTAAGGTTGATCTTTATTTTTAAAAGAATAATTGGGAAGTTTACATATTATGAACCATTAAACAACTCATGGAATCTTTTTAAATTTCAAATTGTTCCTGAAGTTTCTATGATTGCAATAATATCATATTTCTGCTCCTTTTATCATTTTTTCTAATCCTATTATTTATTTTATTGCTTGTTCAATATCCATTAATTAAATATTGTTGCCTGTTATTTGTATTTTATTATCCAAAAGCCAAACAATGCTTATTTGTAACTTTAGAGGCTATAAATTAATCCTGATTCAGAAACTGCATGATTTTCGGTAGATTGAATTCAAAAATTATTAAATATTGTATTGTTTTTACTGAAGTTCTACAATTGATATCTACATCAGTTTGCATACTGTACACAATGTTTTAATCTGCATATTGACTTCATAAATATAATAGTTTTATTTATTTTTTACTATGCTTGATGGATACATGCTCCGATTTGAATTTCATTTTTTTTTTTCGAAGAAAAAACCCCCTCCTATATCGCTATATCATATGGAAAGACTTGGAAAACAGGGGTCAAATTAGTAACATGAATAGGTATCTGACCTCACGTTACAAACCACCTCTTTTTCTTAGTATTTGTATATAAATTTTGTATTATTTTAGTTACCCCTTTTATATTTATATAGTCAAACTTTGGAGTAAATAAAGCCGAGCATTTATAAATTACCAAATGTCCATAAACCTTAATTTTAATGTTAATGTACATACGATTGGCTTTTTTTTAATATGGTGTATTCTTCATACTTGAGGTACAAAGTTTTTCTGTGCTCGTTATGTATTATAATTTGACCATGAAACACCATAAAGTGCTAGAAAATATAGCGTCAAGCAAGAATTTGGCATTCAAATTAAAAAAAGCATCTTTGTTATATTTATACCATTTATTTGATGATTTGATGAGTCATTTTAACTTCTTTGCTTACTGAAATTAACAGGTGATATAAGCTTAAGGGCGAGAAACCTGAATTACAAGATAGAATTGTGTAATATGTATATAAATGTCCGAAATCTAAGTTATCAAAAAATGAATTTTTTTTTTAAAAAAAAATAGTACAAGTACTATAGCATTTACTATGATGCATAGATAGGGCATGATACGTACATACAGTATTAGTTTAGTAGTCATTACTGCCATAAATGCTAGTTTAAACTATTTTATTAGTGTTATTTATATTCTGGAATGGTCTGCTAAGCTACATACCCTACTCGAAAAAAGTTGTGTCTTATTCCTACCATTTAACCAGCTGATTAATGGATGCTAATATCTTAATATCACTATGGCCTCCTGGAAGCTCTCAGAGCACATGGACGTGATCAAATAAAACAGCCAATAAGCTTATAAGGCCATCGATGCCCTCATATGAGAGCATCTCAGACATTGACTGAAAAATCAATTAATGAAAAGTTAGTGTGGAATATATCCACTTTTGATCTCCATTTCATCTGATGTTAAAGTTATAGCACCGCAGATTTGAATAGACTTATACCATAAACAGGATATGTCAATTCAAACTAAAATAAACTATTTCACAGAAATATAGGATCTTGACAGCTTATAGTAAAAGACCAATTAATATTCGGATAAAGTGAACGAATACTCTATATTAGACTAAGATCGTATTTTAGTAGATGACTAGCTATCTGAGATAGCTTTTAGCACAATAAAGAAGATGCTAACTGACTTGATCTGGTGTGTCATTAATAATCTACAGAGATGCCAAGCGACACTATTATTAGAACATTTATCCATAGAAAACTATATAAAGAGGAATATTTGCCTATCTAAGGAGAGTTCCTCAGTTGAATATATTTCGGTTAACTTGATAATAAAAACCTACAATTATCTAGTTGACTTTCTATTGTTTTATATTTTTTTTCCGTGAATATCCTATCATCCATAGTATATTCCACAGTTAGAAAACAGTATTTTCAAATATAAGCTCCTTTTGCTTAGTTAATTACAAGCATTTTTAGTGTGAAGCATCATATTGTGTACTTCAAGTATTTTGAAAGATATGCGTATTTAAAGTTTCCAAACTTTTGAAGCTTCAAACTTGATGTGGCCACAGTAAATAGTAGTAATCAATGGATTGTATGATCTATTGATTGTTTATAGACGATAAAGTATGACTTGGTGGAATACAATATACAGTCAAACCTCGATATAAGGTTCCTCAATATAACGGAAACCCCGATATAAAGGAGGTTTTTGTATCCACCGAAGATTGGTGGACAAATTTTACAGCTCAAAATCCCTTATTTTGAATTTTCATTTAAGGGGGCTTTTTCTTTCCACATGTCCCTTATTTTATTATAATATTATTGGCCCCAAAACTAAAAAAAGAACAGTTTTAGATACAAAATTTTTTTACGAGACGTAAATACTGAAAATGTTTTCTAATCTTTTGAGAAAACCCCATTTAATGTAATTTGATTGCATCTGTATTGTATTACGGGTTTTTTTATATCGTAGGTAGAAATCTACCATATCTTTAAGTAT